>CAWUHX010000381.1:0-204001 GCA_963922205.1 Romanomermis culicivorax
TCGCAATGTGAGCAGCATCTGACTATGATTTATCATTTGCTTTATCCATGCATCAGGCTTCAAACTAGTGCGTCGGATGATCAAATTTTGATCATCAATAAACTGTGAAACTACTGCATCCAATGATCGAACAATAGACAGCCCACTAATTAATTTCAGGTTATTCTTTCCATGGGTAAATCTGGTAATATGGCATGCAGAAATATTCAATCACATTACTCAATAGTGCATTGCCTGAGATCTGAATCCACATTGTCAATATGCTCCATAGGATATCTATGTTCATCCATGTTCATGATTATTGAACAACTTGATAAGCTGGATGAGGATACTAATGGTAAAATGAACTGCAGTAGAATGCACGGTTAAAGCAAATAATAAATCATAACCAGATTTCAGCATATACATAGTTTTTTTAGCATTTTACAAGCCATGGCTTGTTGGACTGACAAAATGGCTTGTAAAATTTTTGTCCAACAAGCCAAAATGGCTTGTCAGAATTTTTTGAGTCATGTGGTTGATCATATGGGATACAGAAAAGATGCATTTTGGTGCATTTTATAAGGTCATAATCTCACAATTTTCCGGCGCTTCGCGCCGGTTATAACTTGAATAAGCATCATAATTTATTTCCTGGTTCAGGCGCCGCATCTAACATGTCTACCTTCACTTATCATTTAATAGTTTTAATCATCTTAAACGTATTATCTCATGTTTTAATTGGTAATCTTCAATATTTTATCTTGATATTTAATGAGGATTCACATTTTTCCCTTGACACATTTTTTGAGAAAGATCAATACGTCAAGTCTGTAAACTTTTTGAAGCGATTATTCCTTTCTTAACGTAAAATCAATTCAAAAGCTTCGTGGAAGTAGTTTTCGGAAATTTCTACTCTTCTTACTCATATCTTTTCGGCCAAGTTCATGAGAGTGTGAGAATAAATTAATGGTTTTAAAATTTTTCAAACATAAAACTCTAGAAATTACGACTTTTGAACAGAAAATTCGAATCTGATTCTTGAAATAATTGTTTGGAAAATTGATTTCCCAGCATCGCAGAATGTCAATACCCAAAAAATTTTCCGGCGTTTCAGGCAGGGAAGATTAATAGCCTTTTTGGGCTCTCACTTGTCATCATAGAGGATTTAACCGCCGATTTCTCATGTAATTCAAAGTCACTATGTTCTTGGATAGTTTGCTGGAAAATTTGTTCCACAATGCTTGTAGATTCGACTTCGATCAAACTCAAAAATTTCAAATGTTTCCTGAATTTTAATGAATTAACGGCTCTAAAATGTTATTGAATAAATGTTGAATGACATCTCTGTTTTGATCGATTGCCGCGATGATACATTTCTTTAAAAAATAACCTAGCATTGGAATTTATTCACGTATACGGATATTATAAAAATTGGCTCGTAAAAATTTGGAATGGCTTGTAAAATTTTAGGTGAACAAGCCACTTGGCTTGTGACTCGTAGGTCAAAAAAAACCCTGTTCATACATATACTGTGAACTCAGGATACAAGAATCATATGGCACATTCTAGAATACACTAGAAAATTCTGGAAGCTTCTGGTGAACGCAGAGTGACACACTCAAATAAAATGCAAACTGTAACTTTTCCTACATATGTACTTCGGATAAAGTGTAGTGGTCATCGATTATACGACATCAGCATGATCTGCTTCGAAACTGTATGCTGAAACAGACTACACGCACATAGTAAAGCATAAGGTTGTTTTGAGGCAAATATAAACCTTATATGTAAAAAAACCATTTGTCTCAACTGGATTCCTGAAGTGGAAAATGTGCTCTTTCAAATGGTGGTAAAAGTAAAAAGATCGAAGGTGTGCCCAACAGGAAAATTTGGATTCAAAAATTAGCATAAATTTGATTTTTTTTATGAAGCCTTTTTCTCATTAACTTGCGTCTTATTCCGCCAAAAAACCGACATTTTTTGTAAAAAGTTTCGAGCTATGACCTGCCTAAAATAAATATTTAAGTGAGTTTACATGAGCCAAGCAAGAGAATAATTCAATGGCATAACCTTTATTTCCCATATTTCTTTGACGACATAGAACAACCTAATTTTGATATAACAAGTAAATCAAACAGTAAACTTTGATAAAAAGATAACAATGAAAACTAAAATTTAAAACTGATTCTAAACAGCTGACAATCTGACACGGAGGTATGAACTTGACCACAGGGCTTTTTTTCTGCAAAGGCCAGGTTCCAGTGTGCAACTTGGGGAGAAATTTCGATTGAAGAGATAAATTTTTGGTTGTTCACTCTAAAATCAATAAATTAGCTTAATTTTATCGTAAAAACCACCAAAAGCTAGTTTTCTACTATTTCATTCGATTCGCGTCGGTTTTAGGCTTTTAAAGCCAAATTTTCTGAGTTTTGAAGAGAAAATGAAAAAATTGGTATGGGTAACTTATTCGGCACCCAGCGCCGGAAATTTTTCTGAGATTTTAATATTCCGCTGGAAAATGAACATTTCCCACTTTTATTTCCAAGACAGAAGGTTTAATTTTTCAGTTAATTCAATGAATTTTCAGTCGGACAGACTACAATTCAAAAACTAGGGAAGCAACAAAGAACTTTGATTCTTCAACCAGAAAGAATTCCCACTTGGACTCAAAATGTTTCAAACACACAAATGTCAAAATCTTATTAAAGATCGCAAAAAGTCGTCGGGAAAATTTGGCCTGAAACCTTTCGGCCGTTTCTAGTCTGTTTCTAGTATAAAAAAATTTTTTGCCATTGGCACAAAGATTTTTGGCCTCCTGTGCCAATCAGTGTTTTTTTTGCTCAAAACTTTTTGCCCCATTTGTGGAAAACCCCCCAAAAAAAAGTTCCTCATGAGGAAAAATCAATTTTTTTAGTTTCCTTGCTTAAAAATCGCTCAAAATCATTTCTGATGTGATTTTTGAACGTTTCTCATAAACCTGCATCTTATTCCGCCAATAAACCGACATTTTTTTGCAGAAAGACTCGAGCTATGACCTGTTTGTAGATGAATATTTAAGTGAGTTTAAATGAGCAAGAGAATAATTCAACAGCATAACCTTTATATCCTATATTTCTTTGACGACATAAAACAACCTAATTTTGACATAACAAGTAAATCAAACAGTAAACTGTGATAAAAAGATAACAATGAAAAATAGAATCTTAAAACTGATTCTGATTAGCTGACAATCTGACATTAAGGTATGAACTGAACAACAGAGCTTTTTTCTGCAAAAGCCAGGTTCCAATGTGCAACCTGGGGAAAAATTTTGGTTGCACAGATAAATTTTTGGTTGTTCACTGTAAAATCAATAAATTAGCTTAATTATCGGAAAAAATACCAAAAGCTGGTTTCTTTTATTTCATTCGATTCGCGTCCGCTTCAGGCTTTTGATACCAATTTTTTTTAATTTTGAAGGGAAAATGGAAAGATTGGTATGAGTAACTTGTTCGGCGCCTAGTGCCAAAATTTTTTCTGAAATATTGATATTCTAGAACGTTAGAAAATGAACCTTGACAGCTTTTATTTCCTGGACAGAAGGTATAATTTTTCAGTGAATTCATATTCAATGAATTTCCAGTCGGGCAGACTAAAATTCAAAAACTAGGGAAGCAACCAAGAATTTTGATTCTTCACCCAGCAAGAATTCCCACTTGGACTCGAAAAGTTTTAATCACACTAATGTCAAAACCTTTTTTAAAGACCGCAAAAAGACTTTGGGAAAATAAACCGAGAAAAATCTTGCTTTCCGTAAAAATCTAAAAAAACGACACAGGATCAAACATTTATTTATAATATATTGATAATTAGAAGCTATAAGCATTAGCTGGAATGAAATTTTCTAACCGCGCATTGGAATAATGAAGAAAAAGTATTAAATAATTATAATTTGGCGCGAAGCGCCGGAAAATTTCGAAAATTTTCGGTTTTATAACGCGTAAAATGCACACTGTTTTTTTCCACATTTTCACTATGATGTGGAAAAAAATCTGGAATGTGGAAAAAAATTTTGAGGTCTTTCCACAAATGTGGAAGAAAAATTTGGGGTTTTCATATTGAAAAGATGCATTTTGGTGCATTATAGGAGGTCCAAACTTTAATAATCATCATTATTTATTAAGTAGCTCAGGCGCGGCTTTTATCATGTCTACTACCTTCATTTATCACTCAATCTATAATAGTTTTCATCATCTTAAACGTAGTATCTCATGTTTTGATTGGTAATCTTCAATATTTTATCATAATATTTAATGAAGATTCGCATTTTTTCCTTTTGAGAAAGATCAATAACATCAAGTCTCTATGCTTTTTGATAGGATTATTTCTTTGCTAACGTAAAATCAATTCAAAAGCTTCATGGAAATATCTTTCGGAAATTTATACTCTTCTTACTTATATATTTTCGACCAAGTTCATGAGAGTTCACAAATAAATTACGGATTTTAAAATTTTTAAGTAAAAGTCTAGAAATTACGACTTTTGAACACCAAATTGGAATCTAATTTTTGAAATAAATGGTCGGAAAATTGATTTTCCAGCATCCCAGAATGTCAATATACCCAAAAAATTTACCGGCGCTTAGCGCCGGAAAGATTACCATCTTTTTTGGGCTTTCACTTTTCATCATAGAGGACTTGACCATCGATTTGTCGTGTAATTCACGTCAATTCTGCTCTTGGATAGTTTGCAAGAAAAATGGTTCAACAATGCTTGTAGATTAGGCTTTAAAGTCGAACATTTCAATTTTTTCTTCAATTTTAATGAATTGACTTCTCTAAAAACACGGGAAGGTTTGAAAAAGCTCAAAAACAGTGCGATAAAGCGTCTGTGAGCATTTTTAAGCGAAAAAACGAGGATTTTAAGACGATGTGGAAAAAAAATTTGACCCCTTTCCACATTTGTGGAAAGAAGTTCGTGGAAAAAACAGTGATTGCAGAGCGAGATCTGTCATCAATTTGATTGATCGAAAAAATTTGATTTTTTTCAGTTGTTTTGGCAAATTTTCTCGCTTAGGCTTAGACTTATTCTTAGGCTTAGGCTTAGACTTATTCTTAGGCATAGGCTTAGGTTTACGCTTAGGCTTAGGCCTAGGCTTAGGTCTAGGCTTAGGTCTAGGCTTAGGCTTAGGCCTGGACTCAGGGCTAGGAACTAGGGAGAAGTAAACTACAATTTTCGACCAGTCAAATTGAAGGTATAAAATTTTTCGACCAATCGAATTGATGACAGATCTCGCTCCGCATTGCACACAGCAACCAAATCTCGGGCTGTATAATCAAATTTTTCCTGCCAAGTCGCACAGTGCAACTTGAGGCCTGACTGCTCTTTTGATTAGGTGATAGGGTTTTCTGTCCGGAGATGCATTTTTATGCGTTCTAAAATAGAAAAAAGTGAAAATTTTCTGGCGCTTCGCGCCGTGTTCCAATTTATTTGTAATTTTTCATATTATTCTGATGCGCTGCGCGGTAAGAAAAGAAAAGGTCATTCTAGTTAGTGCTAATAGGTTCTACTTATCGGTATTAGTGTAGTACGTGCACCGGACTTCATATTTTGTGAACCATCGTGAAATTTGCATATGTAACATAGTAACCTAGGTAAATCGATACAGTGGAGTTCAAAAATCATGTCAATTTTTTCCTACAATAAGCCGATGTCGTTCTACAGTACACTTTTCACATAAAACTCAAAAAGTAATATGAAAACTACGCAATTAACAGCTTTAAAAAGTAAAAATAACACTTTACACATTACAAATTTTGCATTTTTTATCAAGAACAAATTTCATTTTTTGTCAAAAACAATTTTTTGTCATGAATTTGTCAATTCACGAGTTTTGTCTTGCTACAAATAGTGAAAATTTATCCATTGATTTCGCTCGAAATCACAGTCTTTTGTTGGGCGAAAGTCAAATTCCACGGCAACAAAATACTCAATCGGTTAGGCGCTTGCTTCGTACGCAACAGTCTGCAGTTCGAAACCCCACTTTCATGTGATGGATTTTCCCCGATTGAAAGATCCAAATTCTTAGTCGCTTGCCTAGTTTTTGAATTTTAGTTTGTCGGACTTAAAATTCATTAAATTCACTGAGAAATCAAACCTGTCTGGGAAATAAAAGGTGAAAAGATTCATTTTATCAGCGTTATAGAATATTGAAATCCAGGTAAAATTTTCGGCGCTATGCGTCAAACCATACATGTAACGGAGCTCCGAGGTCTGGGGGGGGTTGGAGCACTTTTTTGGGGCCGGGGGGTCAGTAATTCCCAAAATTTGGAGGGAGGGGTCCCTAAAGGAAAAAAAATTCGATTTTTTCCATGAAAAATGTCCGAACAACGGTTTAAAAAGTAGTAATTTTTGTCTAAAAAATGATAAAATATGTACTTATGGCGCGAAGCGCCGAGAAAATTGACGTTTTTGACCATTTTTTGTTCAAAAATTGACATTTTTCATGGAAAAAATGACATTTTTCAGACCAAAACTATGGGGGTCCCTAGGGCTACCATATGGCTAGCCATAGGATTGGAAAATCCTGGGGGGGGGTCGCCCAATGGCTAGCCATATGGTCGACGATTTCTGGGGGGGAGGTTCCCATAGCACTCCCCCCCCAATTACATGTATGCGTTAAACACTTGGCATAGCCCTTCTATGTAACATCCTACTATGCAAAGTAATGTTTTAAAGGTAGCAACTTTAAATAGTGCAGGGTTGACAAAAAATGAGCTGAAAATTAGTCAGATTTTTGAAAAAACTAAAAATCTTGATCTTTTGTCTATTCAAGAAACCCATTTT
Source organism: Romanomermis culicivorax (assembly GCA_963922205.1). NCBI lineage: Eukaryota > Metazoa > Nematoda > Enoplea > Mermithida > Mermithidae > Romanomermis > Romanomermis culicivorax. Next base: position 6,808 of record CAWUHX010000381.1, read on the forward strand.
ACAAATAAAAGAGATACTTTTTTGTGTAAATCCATATTTAGTAAACAATTTTTACTCAAATTTTCAAATTCACTGAGCATGCATACTGCAGGCATAGCCTTGTTAGTTAATCATAGTTCAAGATTAAGATTAGGAAGAAAAATATTTGAAATACAGGGAAGAGCAATGGCTTTTTTGGCAGAGATAGAAAAGAAAAAATTTTACATTTTAACTATTTACGCACCTGCAAAGGAGTCAATGAGAAATGAATTTTATGATAAACTTTACAAGAAAATTAGTGAAAACTTTAGGCATCATGATGAAGTGATAGTGTTAGGAGATTTTAATTTTACTGAAAATGGTGTACTTGATAGGGATTCCCAAAGAATACGAGAGAGTGAAACAGGGAAGGATAATTTTGAATTAATAAAGTCTAAGCTGAGTCTATTTGATGTTTTTCGTGAAAGATACCCAAAATTAAAACTTTTCTCACATGTTTCAAATGCACATAAGACTAGTTCAAGAATTGATAAAATTTATAGTTCTAGACTACTTTGTGATGCTTTCAAAAGCTTCAGTTTCTCAGACTTGGGAATTAGTGATCACAAACTTTTTACTGTTAATTTTAAGTTAGACTTTCTTTCTATAAAAATTGGTCGATCGTATTGGAAAATGGACACCAGTTTTTTGAGTACAAAAGATTCTCAGATTAAAATTGAGATAGGAAAAATTTTTTACACCAATTTTGAAAAACTAGCAAATTTGACTAGTGTAAATATAGTCAAAGGATGGGAAAGTTTCAAGTTGGATATAAAAGAGGACTTTATACAATTGAAAAAGAAAATAGTCAAAATACGAACAAAAACTAAGGAAAATGCAGAAAAAAGCATGCAGAAACTACAAGAAAAAGTCAAACAAAATCCACAAGACATAAGTCTAAGGGAAGAATATAAGGAAAGAAAAAACGAATATAAAGTCATAGTTAGAGAAGAAATTAAAGAAAAGTTGATGAAAACTCATTATAGTGATATCTTAGCGGATCGTTGCTCTCTGGCTACAGCCAAAATGATGCAAAAAAAGTCTGCAGAAAATAGAATCATAACATCAGTAAAATGTGAAGATGGAAGATTAATTGAGGACCAACTTGAAGTTTTAGAAGAATACAGAAAACAATATGAAAAATTATTCAAATCTAACAAGGTAGACAAACAACAAAAAAATTTGTTTTTGGAAAAAGGCTCTACTTCTAAATTGAATACAGAGGAAAATGAGAGGTTAAATGAAGAGATATCAGAACAAGAAATTAGGGATGCTATTTTTTCATTGAAAAAAGGAAAAGCCCCTGGGGGTGATGGAATTCCATCAGAATTTTATCAAAAATTTGTTGATAATTTGGTCCCTTTCTTTAAAAAAATGTTGACAGCAATGTATGGTTCAAAAACATTGGGCAGTTCAATGTACCAAGGTGTAATTTCACAGATCTATAAGGGGGAAAAAGATAAATCAGAAAGGACTAGTTGGAGACCAATAACAATGTTAAATGTAGACTACAAAATATTAGCAAAAATTCTAGTAAATAGACTAAAAAGAATAATGCCAAAAATTGTACATGAAGATCAAACATGTGCTGTTAAGGAAAGAGATATTAGAGACGGACTACTAAGAATTTATAATGTAATAAATTATTTGAATGAAACAAAAAAATCAGGAATAATAGTATCATTAGATCATATGTCTGCCTTTGACATAATTGAATGGGAATATGTTTTTGATACACTAAAATATTTTAATATTAGTGAAAAATATATAAATTGGATTAGAATAATTTACAAAAATGGATATGCAAATTCAGTCTTAATAATAAACGGCTATGAAACTTTCCCATTCAAAGTGACCCGAGGCATAAGACAAGGGTGCCCTTTGTCTCCTCTCTTGTATGTCCTAGTCTCAGAAACAGTTTGTAATTATTTAAGGGTGGAAATATCAGTCAAAGGACTACACCTATTAGGAAAGGAATATAAGGTAAACTGTTATGCAGATGATACAAACTTTTTTGTTGAGGATTTAAAATCAATTAGCACAATTTTTAAGGTATATGATAAGTTTCAAAAAGCTAGTGGTGCAACTCTAAACAAGGAAAAAACTAAAATACTTTGTATAGGAGACAGTGAAAAACAAGTTAAGGAAAGTGATTTTGGAGAGTATGTTTGTGAAAAATTGAAAATTTATGGAATTTATTTTGATAAACACGGAACAGACTGTGAGGAGAACTTAAAGCTACTAAAGGAAGAGATCAACAGATTCAAGGGTAATTTAGCCTCAAGTAAAACATCCTACTATGCAAGAGCTAAAATAATTGACACATATTTTTTATCAAAATTGTGGTATTCTTCCCTTTTTTGCAAAATTAGTTCAGATTTTTTAAAAATGATAGAAAAATTCACTGCAAATTTCATTTGGTCCAATAAATCAAATAGGAATCTTGTGGCTACTGCTAAGCTTAAACTACCTACATCAGTGGGGGGTTTGGGTTTGGCTGATATAGAGACAAAAGTTAGAGCAATGAGCTTAATGCTTCGAATTAGATGTCAGAAAAAGGACTTTGGTAATATTTTTTGGTTCTTTATAGATAAGGTAAAAGATAAAACAAAACGACAATTGAGCAGAACCAGTGCCCCTGAATTATATAAGAGGATTAGATTAGCAGAAATTGAATCAAAAATAGAATTATTGGATAATATGCAAATTGGGCTAAATAATCAAACTCTGAATTTGGATCAAATTTCTACAAAATTACTTTGTTTTCAACTAACAAAGGATAAAGTACAAAATTTAGAGCCAAAAATAACAAGATATTGGGAATTGAAATTGGGCGTAAATTCTAATGTAATAAAAAATCTTTTGAGTATAGGACCTGTAAAATTTGCTGACGGATATACAAGAAATTTGCATTTTTCTATAATTCATAGATTTTTACTTACAAGATCTAAAATCAATCATATGAGTCCAAGCTCAGATCGGAATTGTAAGTTCTGTTTAGCCTCAAATGTTGAGGAAAGAGAGGATGTTTTCCACGCATTAGTTACCTGTCCGAGAGTTTCAGAAATATGGGTAAAAATTGCACAAATTTTGAAGAAACTTGATAATAACTTTTCCTTAGAAATTGAAAACTTTATTTTTGGGGTAAAACCAAAATTTGTTTCCAAGGATAAAACCATACTAGCAAATTTATTCATACAAATTGCTCAAAAAAGTATCTAGCAAACAAGAATGACTTTTGAGAATAAAAGCGAACAAAAAGATCCTTGGGAAATTTTAAGAAAAAATTTCCAGGTTTATATTTTGAGACTTTACGATATATTAGAGTATAGGGTGTTGGAAAATTTTTTCCTCAAAAATAAAGTATGTAAGAAGAGTAGATATAAAATTTTAATAAATTTTTAAGGCCGTTCAGATCCTTGCATTTCTTGAGGGAAAAAAATTTTTGTATTATAGCGGTTTCAAAATATATTGATTTTTCTATTTTTGCATTATTTTCGTATGTTTGAATAATAAGGTTTCGTCAAAATTTATTTCACACGTAAAATTACTGTAGTTTAATTGTCATTTATGTTTTTTCGCTTCATTTTTTTTCTCTCCGTCTGAATATTTTTAATTTTCAGGTAAGAATTATGTTATTTAGTTATAACGTGAATCCAGATAAATTACATGCAAGTTTTTATATTGCTGGACATTATTGTATAGTTTTTTTTGTTATCGTCGCGGGCCGTAAGACCAGGCCTTTTTTGATACCCCCTCTTGGCCAATAAAGATATTTAATTTGAAAAAAAAAAAAAAAAAAAAAAAACACACTACTCTAGTCTAGTCATATTAATCTTTTCATTTTCTCTCCGAAACTCAGTAAATTGGGTTTTAAATGTCTAAAACTGACGCGGATCGAATGAAATACAAAAAAATAGTCTGTGATAGTTTTTCGAATAAAATTAAGCAATTTTGTCGATTTTTGAGTGAGCAACCAAAAGTTTATCTGTGCAACCAAAATTTTCCTCCAAGTTGCACATTTCAACCTGGCCTGTGCAAAAAAAACCCTGCTCGGCAATGCTTTGTGAAAATTATTTCCGCCCCCGCCCGCTTTTTCTCCACATTTGCACCACCGTTTTTTCCTCAAATGGGGTCTTTTGAGGAAAAAAATTTCGAAATGAGGAAGAAAATTTTGGGTATGCTTCTCATTGTGGAGAAAATTTTTGGAGAACTCAAAACCGAAAAGATGCGTTTTGGTGGATTTAAAAGGGTCAAAATCTTAAACTTTTCCGGCGCTTCGCATCGCGCCGGTCATGGGTATAATCTTTACTATTTTCTATCAGGCGCGGCCGTTAGCATATCTACTTCAACCTACTGGTTAATGCTCAACAGTTTCTATCAATCAAGTTAGCTCGTTTCATTTTCTAATCGTCAATAGTCAATTATGTCGCTGTACCTGTAAGAGGTCCGACCAGTTGGGAGGCGGGGAAAATCCGAAATTTTAAGGGAAGGGGTCAAAAAAAGTCTAAATTTTTCCCGAAAAAGGCCGGAAAAAGGCACTTTTTGCCAGTTATTTTTTAATTTTTTTAAGTCTGAGAGGGGGTTAGGTATATGGTTGGCCAAGTTGGGGGGCATCTTCCCCCGACCCCCCCCCCCCCCAATTTTTTGTTGTTGTTGAAAAAGCAATTTACTACGAAACGATAAAACATCAAACACATCAATAATACAATATAGCAACCACGGGCTTATAGGCAAGGATTTTTCTGTATTCTTTACATACATTATAGAACACAAAGGCTTTCAAAAAAGGATATTCGTGGAATTAGTTCCCGCAACGTCTTCTAAATAGAAACAGGCGATTTTGAAAGCAAATTTAAAGTATACACTGAACTTGTTTCAAAAAAACATAACTCCAAGTGGAGGAAATAAACTTACCAAAAGAAGCATAAATGAAAACACAAAAAAACGGTTTGCGACGAAGTTGGCGAGAAAACTCTTCCCTAAAGTAATAATTCACGGATGTTCATAACCAATTAAATAATGAGAAAAAAAACAGAAATTATTATAAACACATTCAATATTTAGAGTAAGTGGCCTACATAATTAGTGTTATCTTATACCTGCTTTTTTTACAAATTTAATTTTTCAGAAAAAACGATTCAAAAGTTTTGTTTTCTAAAATTTCAGATTGCCTCATACAATTTTGTCTAGGATTATATAAGATAAAATACTTTTGTAGAAACATGATCCTAATAGAGAGATCTCCCTCATACTTCAACTACATTATTGTTCAATAACTGAAACTTAGTGTCTATCTCAGCAGTTCGGATCCTCTTATTTACTCAGGGACTTGCATTCTTGCCAGCTGTCTTTTTGATTTATTTTTCACTTCACCTAGGAAGAAAAAACTAATATCAAGATTCCTTTTTTCTATCATTATCAGAAGCATCAAATTCATTGCTTCTATTTTTGCAATGATATCAACCATACCTATACCTCCTGCATTGAGGTGGGGGATAATTTTAGCTTCTTAGTTGCTACTAGATCCTATTAGAACTATTTGACCAAATGAACTTTGTAGCAAATTTTTCAATGTATTTAACAAAATTGAGCTTTATATCACAAAACAAAGCTAAATATACCATAGTTTAGACAGAAAATATGTATCAATAATTTTAGCTCTAGCATAATATGAAATTTTACTTGATGCTAGGTTTCCTCTAATTTTACTAATATCTTCTTTCAATGCTTCAACATTTTCATCTTGTTCAGCATCCTGCTTATTGAAGTGATTCCATAGATTCTCATCTTTTCAACAAGGAAGTCTTCATATTCATGTGGAATATTTTCTTTCAGGTCACCAATGCAAAGAATTTTAGTCTTTTTCTTTTTCAAAGTAGCCCCAGAGGCTTTTCTGAACATTTCATACCCATCAAAAATTATCTTGACTGATTCATAATTCTTCAAGAAAAAATCTGTATCATCAGCATAACAATTTATCTTGAATTCTTTCCCTAGAACTTGTAATCCTCTTATTACCCTATTTTTCCTGATGTAATTGCATACTGTCTCTGATACAAGCACATAAATCAAAGGTGATAAAGGACAGCCTTGCCTTATTCCTCTGCTTACATTAAATGCAAAAGTTTCATAGCCATTGACCAATAATGATTATTGCAATTCCCCTAAATTATAAATTATTTTTATCCATCGTATGAATTTAGGATCAAAGTTGAAAAAACCAAAGCACCAAAGATATACAGTCGCATTCAACAATGTCAAAAGCTGACATGTAATCTACTAATCAAATTAAAGCTTTTTCTTCTGTTTCCTTTTGATAATGTATCAAATTATAGATAGACAACAGTCCATCTCTGATATCTCTTCCTTTCACTGCACATGTCTGGTTTTCATGTACAGTGCCAGGCATGATACTTTTCATTCTATCAACCAAGATTTTGCCAAAATTTTATAATCAACATTCAACATTGTTATTGATCGCCAACTATACTTCTTTCAGACTTATCATGTTCTCCTTTATATATCTGAGATACCATGATACATTGTATTAGTCATCTTACCTGAATCATATATAATAGAGAACAATTTCTTCAATTAGGTGTACCAAAGAATCAATAAACTTTTGCTAATACTCAGTAGGAATTCTGTCACTTCCAGGTGATTTTCCTTTCATGAATGAGAAAATTGCCTTTCTAATTTCTTCTTCTGAAAATTCTTCTCTGAGTAACCTGTTTTGATCATCGGAAACCATTTTAGTCGATTTTCCTTCTAAGAAAATTTCTTTGTGTTGTCTGCTTTGCTTCAGTTACTCATGTGTGTCGGATATCTGGATATCTGGGCAGATATTTGGAAAGACGAATATTCGGATGTATCCGGATATTTTCACTGTTCAAAAAAAAGTAAGGGTTACTGAGAACTGAGAAGTTAGGTGCTACATTATTACACAAAGTTTCAGCAACAAAACAACAAAAGGTTCAAATTATATAAGTGTATATACTGTCCATACTATTCACTGCATCATATATATTATTCATTGCAGGTTTTTTTTGGCATGAGTCCCATTAGCATTCATTCTAATAAAAAAATATTTCATTAGCACTAGGGATGGGCTGGATTGACTTTTTTGATGACAGCAGATCCGGATCCAGATCTTGAAAAATTTGGTTCGGTGGATCTGGATCCGATCCGGATCCAAAAAAATTTGGTTCAGTGGATCTGGATCTTGAGAGACAGATCCAACTGTATCCGGATCAGATCTGGATTTTTCAATAAGTACATGTACTATGTCTGATTTGTCTAAAATCGAGTTGTATGAATTAATATTCATTGGTGTCAATAGATTAATAGATTATTAATGATTGAGGTGTTTGTTTATCGAAATAGTCCACATGTACTAATTACTAATTTTCATTCATTAAATTGTATTCATGTTTAGATTTATATTATTTTCATCGAAAAAGGAATGAATAGAAATGGAAACTTTTTTTCAGAAATTATGGATTCTAGTTCCTTTTTCACTAGCAGAGTGTGGGACAACTTCGCAGTGTCCCCAGATGATGAAGAAAAGGCAAAGTGCAATAAATGCAGAATACAGTTATCCAGAAAAGGTTGTGGTACTGGATGTCAGAGAACACATTCGGAGAGGAAACATTTGGCTATATATAAGCAGTTTGCAGCTAAATAAAAAGAAGATAATGGAAATAGGAGTAATTGTGGAACAAATTGCTACCAGTATAGTTATGTTAAAGAATTAAGTTTTGTGTTTTTCTTTAAGCATAGCCAAAAAAGTGAACCTAGCAACTCAAAACCAAATTAAAGCATGAACTTAAATCTGGACAATTGGACAAGGCAGAAAGTAAACTTAAATTAGCACTAGCAAAAAGATAAAACAATAGCACTACCTTCTGAACATATATTCAGTGGTGCTGGTCAAATTTACAATCCTACCAAAAATCGTTTGAAGGATGATACTGTTGTAAAATTACTGTTTGTCAACTATAATTCTGCTACCATTGACTTGAAATTTTTGCAAAATTTCATGTGAATAACAATGAATAAAGATGCGGTTATGACCGGATCTTAGTCATTGACAACAGCGGATCCGGATCCGGATCTTAAAAAATTTGGTTCAGCGGATCCGGATCAGATCCAGATTAGGCAGATATCTGCAGATCCGGATCCAGATCTGGATACCCGACCCATCCCTAATTAGCACTATTGACAAATGTTATTTCGTTGGTGTCAAACTACAGTGCGGGTGCGAGTTTATCAACTCTAATAACATGCCTCTATTGTATTGACTCATGAAATTATGCTTGATATTGGTACGTTTAAAAGGAGTAAGACTCTCATCTGATTCTAATTAAATCAGTTCCGTACATTATGCACTTGATTAGTTGACCGAGAAGTAAGTATTCAGTAGTTCTGTTTTCGTTTCAGCAGTTTGATGATAATACTTTTAGGATATGCTAAATTCGCATTCTGTTTCGATGAACGTTTACATCTTTTCATTGTATCTGGAACTATTTGTGGAAATGGCGATTTTTGATTTTTCACCACAATTTTGTGTTATTCTCAACTTTCTTCTCGAACTTTTTTCGAAAATTTCTCCCTTTCAGTCATTGGCACCATGCTGAAAAACCCTGCTATATACATTAACATCAAATTTGGCATACTGAACCAATCTTAAAGAGAGTAAGAATCCCACTGCAAAAGCATTGTGTAAACAACTTTAACAGTGATTAATGCAGTCCGTCTTGGATTCCGAGCATTTATTTCAAGAATTAGATTCGAATTTTGTGTTCAAAAGTCGTAATTTCTAGAATTTTATTTGAAAAACCAGTAGGTAATTTATTTGTGAACTGTCATGCACTTGGTCGAAAATATTATATGAGTAAGAAAAGTAGAAATTTCTGCAAACTACTTCCATGAAGCTTTTGAATTGATTTTACGTTAGGAAAGAAATATAATCTCCTCAAAAAGCTTAGAGACTTGACGTTATTGATCTTTCTCAAAAACTGTGTCAAGTAAAAAATGGGAATCTTCATTAAATATTATGATAAAATATTGAACTACCAATTAAAAAATGAAATATGTTAAGTGATGAAGAAAGGTAAACATGATAAAAGTTGCACCTGTGTCAGGCTTTTTTATTTTTGCACAGGATAGATGCAATGTGCAACTTGGGGGAAGTATTCAGTTGCACAGAGAAATTTTGGTTGCTCACACTAAAATTGATAAATTCATTCTATTTCATCAGAAAAAAGATGAAAATCTAGTTTTTTGCGTTGCATTTAATTTGCGTCAGTTTTAGACTTTTGAAACTGTATTTTCTGAGTTCTGGAGAAAAAATGAAAAGTCCAGCAACTGTTACTTTTTCGGCGCGCAGCGCTGGAAAATTTAGACTTTGTGAATCCTAAAACATCGGGAAATTTTTTTTAAAAACTCATTTTTCTGCAACTATCGTATATCATTCCTTGTTTTTTCACTATTTGGCAAAGACGTCATATACATTTGTCTACCATTTTATCAATCATGATTATACATAAATCTAAATAAATTGTTTTTAGATGATGTAAAGCATGAAAAAGTGTGACATTTTGTCTCGGATTATTCCGGCGCACAGGGGCCAGAGAAAAAATTTGTATTTTGGCATTCTAGAATTCTGGAGAATGAATCTTATGAACCTTTGTTCTGTGATCTTATGTTTCTGCGAATTCAATGAGTTTTCAGTCGGGCGGGAAAAAATGAAATTCGAAAATCAGGCAAGCAAACAAGAATTTGATTTCTTCATTTTTCAACCGGTAGGAGCGCCAGTCAATGTCCTCGCTTGAGCTGATGATGTTTTAATGATTTTCTAAATGCAAAATAATATGTTCACGAAAAGTAAACTTATTAAGGTCCGCAAAAAGATTTTTGAAAATAATCGAAAAACGTCTTGATTTTTTCATCGAATAAGTACAGGACCAAGCATTTATTCAAAATACATTGATGCTTAATTGCTATGGGCATAAACTAGGGAGAAATTTTCTAACCACGCAATAGAAACGATAGAATCATAAATCCATTGAAATTCTGTGGGAAGCGCTGAAAATTTTTTAGTATTTCCTCTTTAAAACGCATATAATGCTTTTTCGGACACAAAATTTATTAACCTAAACATAAGGGCCGTCAGACTCCAGGTTGCACTGTGCAACTTGGCAGAAAAAGTTTGGTTGCACAGCCCGAAATTTGGTTGCTGTGAGCAAAAATAAAAAACGCTGGCCTGCGCTAGGTAATATATAATATTGATGATTAAAATTATAAACGCGCCGAAAAATTTTAAGATTATGACCTTCTAAAATGCGCCAAAATGCATCTTTTCTGTATCTGATCTCCAAAATTTTCTTCCCCAATTAGGGAAATAGTTCAAAATATGTTTCGCTTTTCAGGGGTTTTTTTTCCGTACAGTACGGATTTTTTTCAGGTGGTACGGAAAAATTTTATAGGAATTTCCGTACGGTACGGAACTATTTTTTAACTAACTTAACTATTTTTGCGCCATAGGGAAATAAGTTAGGCGGTACGGAAATTTTTTCACTGGATTTCCGTACGGTACGGATCGATCGGTACGGAAAAAAAAGCCCTGTCGCTTTTCCGAATTTTTTTTCTCCAAAAAGCATAATTTGGGGAAAAAACAGTGCACCCGTCCCGCGCTGCAACCACACTGTTTTTTCTCATTTCGTGCTTTTTGGGGGAAAAATTCATGAAAGGGAAAAAATTCTGGGCTCTTCCTCTATTTGGGGAAAAAATTTTGTTGATCGGTACAGAAAAGATGCATTTTGGTGCATTTTTTGGGATTCGAAATTTTTTTATTGAATAATTCAAACACATTATGGTTCTTTTTTTTTGTTAAGCACAGATTATGTCAGCTGTCGGATTTCTATGCTGTTTATATTTGGGGCTTCCTTGTTTTGGATAGTTCTGATATATTCTTTTCTTACCTTACTCAAAGTCAAAATTTTTTGTTTTTTATCATTTCTGGTAAATAACTGACAGAAGGAATTGTGTTCAGAAAAGCTCAAAAATTTATAAGTAAGGCATATGGCTGCATTACCAAAGGAAAAAACACATTGCTAAAATGGCGAAAAAAATTTGACCTCCTTCACCTAATGCACAAAAATGTCCACAACTCCTTCTTTACTTATGCTGTTTTAAGATTATTGAAACCATGTACTTGTAATTGGGGGAGGCCTCATCGTCAACTTCTTGGAACCCTATAGCCAAATTTTGGGACCCCCACTCACTCGAAAAAATTTGGAAAAAAGTAGTTTTTTGGTTTTTTTCGGGAACATTTTTCAAATGCTCGGCTTTTTTCGACTGTTTTCGGACTTTTAGGGTCCCCTAAAATTTTCGAAAACTAGGTATACCCACCTATAACAAATTTGCGCTTGCCCCCTCCCCACTGGTCGGACCTCTTACATGTATAATTGAAGACATTCTGATTTCTGAAGCCAGTGATTTACTAAACTAACTTCTAGACTGTCAGCAGGGTTTTTTAGGCCAATTTGGAGCCATGGCTCCTAAAAATTTATAGGCACAATCCAAATTGACTTGGAAAAATTCGAACCTAACCACCCTTTAGAGCCTAACCATCCTTATAGGGTTTCCGCGCGGAGATGCATTATTGTGCATTTTGACATAGGATATACCAAAAATTTTTGGACGCTTCACGCCAGATTTCAAATCATCATCCTGGTATCATTTCTATTGTGCCATTTGAAAATTTCGGCCCAGCTTATGCTTAAGCTTTCAAAAACCAGCATGTTATGGATGAATGTTTGGCCTTGTATTATTTTTTCCACGTATTTGACGAAAGTCAAGATTTTCCTACATTATTTTTACAGAATTGTTTTGCGGCGCTTTAGATTTTTTGACTTTGATGAACAAAACTTTCTGCATTTGGTAAATGATTAAGCATAGGAAAATGGCAGAGGTTCTTACTATCTAAAGAAGCCATCCAGATTTTGAATTTTAGTTTGCCATCGAAAACACATTGAATTCACTGAAAATAGACCCTTCACGCAGGAAAAAGATGATAAAAATATTCATTTTCCAATGCTATTAAATATCATAATCTAACATTTTCTTCCAGTGCTAAGCGCTGGAGATATTTACGTCCGAAGTAAAATGCCTATCACGTTTTTTTATACTTTACATCATTGGAAAGCAATGGCTTTTGATAAATAATTGTGATTGGTAAATCACTGGCTCCAGACTGTGTAAGATCAAAAATGGAGGTAAAATGTGTGACCTCTTCCACCAATCAAATGATAAAAGATTATGATGGGTCATCGGCAGTTGCAAAATAATGTGCTGAAAAATGTATTTTCCGATGTTTTCGTGGCCTCCAAATCAAAATTTTTCGGCGCTAGGCACCGAACAAGTTACTTTAGCCAGACTTTTGATTTCGGACACAAAATTCCGGAAATTCAGTTTTAAAAGTCAACGCGAAGTGAATGAAATACAAGAGAAGTAACTTTTAATCATTTGTCTGATGAAATGGAGCGAATTTATCAATGTGAGGAACTAAAAATTAATCTGTGCAACCAAATAGTTTCTCCAAGTTGCAGATCAACCTGGCTTGTGCGGAAAACCCATGATGATTGATTTGAATAATGACTGATCTAATATATGAGCCTTTTTATTCTGTGTGTGATTAAGAATGTATTCAAAATGATTAATCTGTTATGTGCCCTTCTACTTTGATTCTGAAAGTGTTTTTGACTACATAGATTTGTTTAAAAAAGCATTGTTTTTTGTTTCCATATTTATTTAAAAACTTATAGGTTTTGGCTGGTTGAAATCCGTATTGGCCTGTAAGATTTTGACCATAGGAGCCAAATCGTCTGTCGAGAAAAATGAAAAAACCCTGACTGTCAGATAATCAGATAATGATAGCAAAACATCAAAAAAAGATGATTTTCGAATGATCTAATGCATTAGGAGATTGGAAAAAGTTCAGTGGTAGATATTTTTGTAGTGATAAGTACATTATTTCTTTGATTTGCATATCATTAATGCCTGCGCAGAGCATGAGAAAATTTAACAAATATTCGTATTTTTGATTTTTGGAAAATGAATCTAAGTTTTGTTTCCTTGATAAATGGTTAAATGCAACTAAAATTCAATAATCAGGCAAGCAACCGACAATTTGGATTCGTCAAATAGCAGGAAAATATGTCACTTTGCCATACTGATGAGATTTTTATTATTATCCCAATGCTAAAAGTTTATAATTACAAATTGTAGAAATTTTTATAGACAACAAAAAGATTGCAAAAATAATCGAAAAAAATCATGATTTTCATCCAACAATACTTAAACACAGCACCTTAATGTCAGAAATCACTTATAAAACAATGAGATGATACATTTTAATTGATTACTACTATTTAATGTTGGATATTTAGTGAAGTAGACATGCTAAACGGCAAGTCTAAGCTGGATTATAGTAAATAATGATTCTTACAATCACTGCCGGCACTAAGCGTCAGGAAATTTTAGGAATGAAATGCACCAAAATGCATGTTTCCGACTTCGATTTCCCAAAAAATTTTGCAGAATTTGGCGGAAACACCCCGGCACAAAAAAGAAACAGTGTCATCAGTCCTGAAAGTTTGGGACGCTGGCTTAACTAAGCTATGCTTTTCTGCGAGACTGTGATCAAGAAAAAAAAATTTAACTGTATAACTTGGGACATCAACAATTATTTTTTAACAGCTAAGAGAGAGAGATTTAAGCTGCTGACTCCTAGCACGTGGAAAACCAAGCCGCTAAGCCTAGCGAAAGTCTTGGCTTAGGGCTGAGACTAAGGCAAACCCAAAGCCTGACCCTTCAACGAATCAAATGCACAAATCCTGCAAATAAGAATTAGGCCTATGTTGCTGTAATAAATATGTAACGACTCGACATTTATCAAGTTTCATAATCTAAAACATATGTGTAATTGGGGAAAAATCTCATAACGCCTCCTACAGACATCGTCGGCCATATGGTAATCCCCCTTCAGGATTTTTCAATCATATGGTAGCCACTAGAGGTTTATCTGTACCCGGACCCGAAATGTGACTTGTTAGGCTGCTGTGGCGTTGGATGGTGATGTGACTGACCTTTGGGTTTATACAAAAGAAGTTGCAACAGTTCTGACCACAGGCTAACAAACTACAAACACACTAAAACTCTCTCGCACGGACTCACTGATACATTCACCAGTACTTTCCTGAGCCTCAGGCAGAATGCCATGACACGTCCTCAGGAGATTCTACCCCAGTCTCCAATCCTAATCTTATTAAACTTTCCACTACGCTCACAAAATAATACAAGTTACCGCGTCAAGCTTGTATTGGGAAAATAAAGCGACGCCCTCAAATACCATAAAAATAATTATAGGAAGACGATAAGAGCGACGCATAGCAAACCAAAAAACTAATGATAAAAAATTAACCAAAACCACGCGAAACAGTGGCAACATAAATCTATGTAAATTTATTCTTTTCTTCTCGCCACTTTTTGCTGCATCCACCACCTGCGCGCCGAAGCCAGAACTTGAACACGTGCACCTATAATAACCCTGACAGACCCGAAATTACCCGACCATTTTGTTGGACCCGGACCCAATATTTTCAAAATTTCGGACCCGGACCCGATATTCTTAAAATTTTGGACCTGGAGCTGTTCTTGGATCCGATGAAATTGTCACAATTCTGATTCGGGTCTGATGTATAATATAGTCATTCAGCTGAAAACAAATACCGATGTTTTAAGAATGTGATATTACATTAATTAACTAATGAAACATTAAAAGTAACGAATCAACACTTTATTGCTTAGATCATCTTCAGACTGACTTAGATTTAAAATCTACTGCACCCAAGTTATATTTCAGGAATAGTTTTTCGGCCGTTTTTTCTTTCATCTTTTCAATCTTGATTTTTATTTATAAATATTAATCTAAGGATCAAAAATTAGATTTTAGAGATGCTTACTCACTAATATTTCACGAGAGATTAGTGACTCAAATCGGTATATTGTATCTCAACCAAACCATGAGATTTCAGTATGATGTTATTTCTCTCACATTTATTTTAAGATGCAGTTGTGAGAAGTTCGAATATGAATATGATAAGTTGAAAATGAATCATACCCGAGAATAGGCTATATTGTGTAGTTTTACCATAGTGTGTTTGAAATTTTTTTTCTAGTGTTTTACTATCTACGTTTTACACCTTTGAAAGTGCCAAAAGTAGGCGGGAAAAGCCGAAAAACTCGTTTGGAGCTCTTTCCAGACATAAGGATGTCACAGAATGTTTTCATTTTTTTTTGTAGGGACTAATGTCTGACATATTATGTTAAAATTTCAATACCATTTTTGTGCGGTTTTTTTGAGTTGTTGGGATTGGCACACGTTGCACTTCTATTCAAATATATTTTTGAATTTGAATGAATTCCCAATCAATAAAGTTCTGAGAAAACTGGATTTGCCATCAACTATATAATAAACAAAAAAAATGTGGCTTTAAAGCTAGATAAATTTTGATTCATCTATTTAAATTTGTTCATTAAGTTTGAGAAATCGAGCTATTCTGACGTTTCTTTACAGAAAAACGCAAGAGTTATTCCAATGAACGTCTTTAATGTTTCCTGCATCCCGTTGATGGCATATTTTGTGGCAGTAAACAGCATTTTTGTATCAATTTTCAAGATGTGCAGACACCTACAGCTCCCAAAAGGGTACACAAACCTGATTTAAATTTTAACACTATGTCTTGGGCACTAGTGGCTACAGAAGTAGAGGAAAAATTCCGTGGAATCTTATAGGAGGGTGCCAAAAAAAGCTTCAAATGACTCTTTCAGCTTATTTCGACTCCATTTTTGACACTTAAGAGAGTATGATGTCAGAAAATTTCTTTCATACCTTCTGCATTAAATGAACATTTGAAGATTTATATTTCCAAACAGGGATAGAGACTGAAAAATGCCAGAAAATGTAAAATTTCCAAATTTTGGAGTGCTGTAGGTATGCGAATTTTGATTTTTGCGCCGAATATATGCTGTCACAATACTCAGCATATAAAACCGCTCAAAATATCTCATTTTCAGATATTAATAATTTCCAACTTATCATAGGTCAATGGAACAGTTAGGTCAAATCTGTCAGAAATCGTTGCTGAATAATGTAACACAGTATAGCATGTGCAAAAATATAACGAACCGGACCCGAAATGAGGCCCGAAATTACCCGACTATTTTGCTTCGATATCCTCAAAATTTAGACCTGGAACCGGTTTCGGACCCGATATTCTTTAAATTTTGGACCCGGACCCGATATTCCTAAAATTTTGGACCCGGACCCGTGCCTAGACCCGACATTCTTAAAACTTTTGACCCGATAGATCTCTAGTAGCCCCGAGGACACTCATACTATTGGTCCAAAAAAAACTGAAAATTTATGAAAAATAATCTTTTTTGAGCAAAAACCATTAAAAATGTCCAATTTTTTGGCGCCTCGCTCTACATTTTCACGGTTTTTAGACCAAAATTACTATTTTTTTAATTATTTCAAATTTTTTGGCGGGAGCATACGTGTAATTGGGGGGTGGAAGTGCTATGGGAACCCCCCCCCCAGAAATCGTCGACCATATGGATAGACATTGGGCGACCCCCCCCCCAGGATTTTCCAATTCTATGGCTACCCATATGGTAGCCCTAGGGGCCCCCATACTTTTGATCGGAAAAATACTGGCGCTTCGGCTTCGCGCCATAAATACATTTTATTATCATTTTTTTCGGCGCTTCGCGCCATAAATACATTTTATTATCATTTTTTAGACAAAAATTACTATTTTTTAAACCATTTTTCAGACTTTTTTCGTGAAAAATTCGATTTTTTTTCCTTTAGAGACACCTCCCTCCAAAATTTTAGGAATTACTGACCCCCGGCTCCAAAAAAGTGGCCCCCCCCCCCAGACCTCAGGGCTCCGTTACATGTATGGGTGGGAGGGTATAAATCTTTCATGTATCTCGTTAGGTTTAAAATATGAAATTACTGCTTATTCATAATGATCAAGAAAATTGGTACACATGTTTTATCCCCGATTTTCTTTCCACGTTTATGGAAAGTCCTTAGAAAATTTCGCAATTTTGTGCAAAATTTTGCCCATTTTGCGATATTTCCGTTCTTCGAAACACTGGAGCAACTTAATCATATTACTACAGAGACATCATATGATGAAAATGATGACGAAGGTTACTGATGATAAATAATGATAATGACGATGATAGTCCTACAGAACCGTTAAGTTGCCAATTAAAATTTGAGATGGACCTTTGTTCTTTCTCTGATCCATCAATCCTAATTTTTAATGAAAAAGACATCGTCAAAAGTCATAACACTTTGTTCCACGTTTGTGGAAAGATCCCAAATTGTTTTACACATCCGAAAAAATTGTCTACTAGTGGGGTCATTTGTGGAAAAACAGTGTTTCTGGTAGTGGTGCGTCCGGCTGTTCATTACGCGGCGTGCCCCGCACTCACCACCACCAATACAACCACAATTTCCGAACCATCCACGTGGCTCGGTTAGCCCAGTTTTTAGCGCGCCTGCCTTGTATGCGGAGGGTCGAGGGTTCGACCCCCTCACCGAACGTTATTTTTCTGTCGCGAAGGCCACGCGGATCTATGTATACGACATGTTACTTTCCCCCTCCCAATGACTTTAAACTTTCCTTTTAGACTTTTTTATTTACTGTACTTTTACGTAGTTATGTTTCAGCTCGGACAAATTTAAAATTCGTCTACGAAATAATTCAGCATGCCACCGTCCGGCTACGAAAGCACAAGGGTTGTTCAAATAAGCAATGTATCTCCGTCGGCTAGCCGTGAACAACTCTATCATATGTTTGGATATTTCGGCCATATAGACGAAATGAAAGTTTTTCCTTCAGAGTGGGTTGAGCGTTCACGTTTTTTGCATATTCAATCACCTTTTATATTTTTTATCGATTAATCTGTAATCGCATCCTTTAAATCTCTTTGAAGCGTAGTTTAAATTATCACCTGACTCTAAACCTTGCATGTTGTTGAAGGGCGAAAGAGTGACAAGAACTCAACCGCAGAATTCATTAGTGCTACCACGGGTCGCGCATTTTGGTCAGAAAGACATTTTCGGTTTGCTGATTTATACTTCCTCTAAATTTTGTCTAAATTTCCACGTTTTCGACGACCATTTTCAAATTTGTCATTATTACATAACATTTTGAAGCATCCACTAACTTGCTTCCTTAGTCAAAAGCTACACTTCTATATTTTACCAGCCGATTGGTCGCTTAAAAATTTCCTGGCCACGTTAGCTGCGTTTAGATTTATGCCTTTCATAATCAACCTTTCAAAAACGCTCGAAAATTGAGATCTTTCCATATTTTTGAATTTAATCCTACGAAATTTCCAATTCTTGCAGCTTTCACGGTTAAAAACGAAACTTTTTGACACTTTAACATTTGAAACAGAATTTTTTCTTCGTACAATTAGTCATGTCAGCTGAGGTTGCGCGAAATAGTCCGATTTAAATGTTGATATAAAGTCCTGAGTGTAGTCAAGATTTTTATTTTAGGACGAGTCCACTTTTCGCCAGCGCGACGTCTAAATTGTGCTTCATAAAATATGACGAGTATGATTCAGTTGACGCCGCTCAGCATATGACGAACACGGTTTTTATCGACCGAGCTCTAGTTTGTGTGCCAGTTATAGAAAGTTCGTCGTTCTAGCTTTTGTTTTTTCCAAACTATCGTAACTTATTTCGAGTTTACCCTTCTAGACAAAATTCCCGAAGAAGAGACGGCTATGAAAGTTGGCGCTCCAGCTCTGGGTGGACAACGTCAGCTGCCGCCAAACTTAATGAATCAAATTCAGGTCGTTGGCTCTCAACAAGTGAGGTTTCGTTTATGTATCCCTTTTTTATTCTGCTTTAAAAATGTTCAACCGTTCAACTTGGAAAAATAGCCTTTCATCGAACGAAATTAACGTTTACCTTTCGCTTATCTTTTTCGGAAACACCGTTCCTGAGGTAGCAAAATGATTTCCAAGAAACGTTCTCCGAGCTTAGCAAATATTTTCATTAAAATATCTTTTTATGAAGTTATCCGTCCGAAGATTTCACGCTTCCCTTTTATCGTTATTTAAACGTTTGCTGATGTTTTATTCGTTGAAGCTTATGGTCACAATTGATCCGTCTTTAGCCGCGCTAGGCTTGCCGCCCTATCCACCATTGCCTGCGAACACGGACGCTGTCAAAATGGAAGAAATACGACGTACGGTGTACGTGGGAAACATCCCACGCGATGCCAAACCTAAAGAAATCGTTGATTTTTTCAATGAACGTATCGGCGAAGTCAACTATTTGCGAATGGCTGGTGATGACCACGGCTACGCATACGTCGAATTTACCAACCAACATTCGGTGCCGACAGCTTTGCAAAATAACGGCATTGAATTAATGAGGGCAAAACTAAGGCAAGCGTTAAATTATCATTCCAAATACAGGACTTTGGCGAATTTAAGAGAGCAAGCCATTTTTTTGATGATTAAGGCCAATTGTTCTTTTTTTGTTTTAAATGATAGTTAAACAAATACATATTGAGAAAAATTAGCGGATGCGCTAATTTGTATTCCGCTAAAAAACATTGGATTTTTTCCGAATTTTTTGATTCGTTTCGAATGCTTTGTTCGAACTGTTCTCTTTTATTTCAGGGAATAGTGTCAGGCAGGGCCGTGCACAAGGGGGGGCGGGGGTGTGGCGGCCGCTCCTCATTGAGGCAGCATGCACACAGTATATCCGCATAAAATAGACATTTTCTGGGGCTATTCAGTAAAAAAACCTAGTCCGCCATCCCCATGAAAAAATCCTGCGCACGGCCCTGGTGTCAGGGATTAATTGTTTGAAATCCTGCATGCAAATTTAAAATTCATGTGTTTACAGAATTCAACATTCCACCGTCGCCATTATTAAACCGTTGGTCAAAACGATAGATATGGCTAAAAAGGAAGTCGAAGACGCATTGAAGAACGCTGAGGCCACCAACCCAACGTTAGGGAAAGGAATGGACGTCGACGAAGTTTTGCGGCGTTTTACGTCGTCATCACCCCTAATTGCCAAAAGTCCGCGAAGCCCAAGTAACAGGATACGAAGCCGAAGCAGGTATGTTTGTCATTGTGAACAACAAAAATCCTCCTTATTTTTTCATTCATAAATTGAAATTTGAAAACATGTTTACAGGTTCCACTTACATATCGTTATTGACTGTACGGTTAAATATATGTCACCGCTGAATTTTTTCGTTTTAGATCACGAGGTCGCAGTTCTAGACTACGATCTAGAAGCAGATCGAAATCGAGACATGAGAGCGTTAGGTAAAGAATTAAATAATCATCGTCGATCTTATTGACGATTTTTTGTCTTGAGAAATTTTCCTTCCTGGATGGGACTTTTCTCGATTTCTGTTTCAATTAACTTCGGCCTTATACTTGACCAATTTTTGGATATAGAAACGTTAGCCGCCGACGATCTCGATCCCGTAGCGAAACTAGGTCTTCACGCCGGCGATATCGCTCCAAATCCCGATCACGTGATAGGAGTCGTAGTCGGTACGCTAAGCGACATTTGTGCTATGAAAAATGAGTTCTCTCCTGATATGTTTAATTTTGAGACGGAGTTGAAGAAATATTGGAAATATTTTTTCGGGAAACTTTGATCTGTGGAACATGCGTGAATTTTGACTAGCTTCCTCTCGAAGTGATCCTAAATAATCTTCCGCAATTCGATCTTTTGGTGTTGATAGATTTTCCTCGTTTAGGAATAAGCGGCCAATGAGGTCACCGTCGAGGTCGAAATCCAGAGACAGAGAAGACCGTTATACTTCAAGCAGCCGTCGACGTTCGCGTTCAAGATCGAAAGAAAAGAAAAGGGTAAATTTATCCACTCATTTTTATGGAGTACTCTTTGCATGACGCTTCAAACCGCATTTCTAATTTTTTTAACAAAATGTTTCGAAAACAGTGTTTTACTGGCTGATGCCGGGTTTCCTCTGTTAAATTTTGTAATTAGAAAAGTTCTTACTCGGTTAAGAAATTAATTGGCTCTTTCAAACAAATTAATAATGAATATAAAATAATAATATAATATAATATATTAGGAAAAAGTTGAAGAAAGAAGCTCTCGAAAGGAGAGAGACGAGCGGGATCGTGATTCGCGGCGCGAAAAGGATCGAAAAGAAAAAGTCCACGAAACTAAGGACCGTGACGGTAAAAGTTCCAGCCGACGTACCGTGGTCGACGAAAAAGTTCGACGACGAAGAGAAAAACGAAGTCGAAGTCGTAGTCGCGGAAAGGAAGTAATAAATGAAAACTGGTTGTTTATGTCTCGAATGTTTCATGGCTGAAGATGAAAGTTCCACCCATTGCGAGTCTCACGTTGTAGTAATTTTGCATTTTTTAAATGAAATGTTCTTTGGTACCGTTCTGGGGATAAGACGGAGTCAGAAACTGAGGGTTTTTATTTTTCGCATTTAATCAGCTGTCGATGCAAAATGTGCGCCTTACTTTTGCGAGAGGTAACTCAAAGAGTTGTGAAACTAAAATCTGATTAAAGTAAAGTTCGAAGTTAGTGGATAAAATCTATTTTCCTTGAAATCTACTCATAAAGCATTTTTTCCGTAATTGGGTTCCCAGCCAGTAAGTCATTTTCAGAATCTTATATAGCTGCAATACGCCACATGTGCTTAGACATATACTATGCTTAAACCAGGGCTTTTTAGGCCGATTTGGAGCCATGACTCCTAAAAATTCTTATTGGCTCCTAAAAATGTAGGGGCACAAGCCAAATTGACTTGTAAAAATGAGAGCCTAACCACCCCTTTTGATTAGGCTATAGGGCTTCCTGTGCGGAGTTGCATTTTTATGCATTTTGAAATGAAAAATACTGAAAATTTCCGGCGCTCGGACTTCAGTTCATTTATTATTCTAGGTATTATTTCTGTCGTGCAGTTAGAAAATGTCATCCCAGCTCATGCTTATAGCTTTCAGAAACCAGCGTGTTATGGATGAATGTTTGACGTTGTATTGTTTTTTCCACGTATTTGACAAAAATCAAGATTTTTCTAGATTATTTTTGCAAAGTCGTTTTGCGGCCCTTTAGAATTTTTGGCTTTGGCGAAGATAACTTTTTGCATTTGGAAAATGATTGAAACATCATCAGCATGGAAGAATGGCAGAGGTTCTTGCTATCTGAAGAAGCAATTCAGATTCCTTGTTGCTTGCCTAATTTTTGAATTTTAGTTTACCCCACTGAAAACACATCGAATCCGCTGAAAAAATAGACCCTTCACGCAGGAAAAAGATATTAAAAGTATTCATTTCCCAACGCTGTAGAATATCATTATCTAAAGTTTTCTTCCAGTTCTAAGTGCCGGAGATATTCAAGTCCGAAGTAGAATACCTATCGCGCTTTTCTATGTTATAGATCATGTGAAAACAATCGCTTTTGATAAATAATTGTGATTGGCAAATTACTGGCTCCAGATATACAGAATGGAGGTAAAATGTTTGACCTCTCCCGCCAATCAAATGGTGAAAAGATCAGGATCGATTATCGGCAGTTGCAGTAGAATGTGCTGAAAAAGGCATTTTCTGACATTCTAGAGGCCTCGAAATCACAATTTTTCAGCTCTAGGCACCGAACAAGCTACTCTAGCCAGACTTTTGATTTCTCACCCGAAAGTCAAAAAATCCGATTTTAAAAGTCAGGAACTGACGCGAAGTGAATGAAATACAAGTGAAATAACTTTTAATCATTTTTCTGATGAAAATTATCAATTTTAGAGTGAGCAACTAAAAATTGATATGTGCAACCAAATTTTTCCCCAAGTTACAGATTAACCTGGCTCGTGCGAAAAAAACCCTGATAATTGATTTGAATAATGACTGATCTAATTTGTGAGCCTTATTATTCCGTATGTGACTAAGAATGTATTCAAAATGATTGATCTGTTATGTGGGCTTCTACTGTGATTTGGAAGAGTTTTTGAAAAAATTTGTTGATAAAAACATTGTTTTTCTTCTACCACATTTATCTACAAACTTTTTATTTTTCACTTGTTGAAATTCCTATTGGCCTCTAAAATTTTGACCTTAGGAGCCAAATGGCCTGTCGAGGAAAAACCAAAAAAAAGTTGCTTGAACATATTATAGTTGTTTTTTCGTTTTCTTCCTCATATACTTCTTATTTCCAAGGTATTTGAATCATTTGCTGATTTTGACCTTCCGCAAACCAAACCGGCGTTGCTTTGATCATCGTCATTTAAAAAATAACTACAACATCAAGAATTTTTGCTTCATTTTAAATTATTTTCTATATAGATGATCTTTCAAATAACAGGATGGACAAATTCACAAGATGAGTTTTAGAGAAATCGCAAGAACTTCCTACCAGGAGTCAAAATGGTTCCTCCGTCCGTTCCCTATCCCGTACCGTTGTCAAGCAGAATACATATCTGAATACGTATAGATTGAAATTTTCTAGTGAAGAATTTTTGCTCTCGCTGAGTCCTAGTAAAATATAGCTCGTCTTTAAGCTTCAGAAATTTAAGTTTGGAATTCATCTATGCTTCGTATACAGGTATCTAAAAGTGAGCGCGACAAGGAAAAATCTAGTAAGAGGAAGAATGTCGGACGCGGATCACCGGCTGTTTTAAAATCTAACGAAGAACCGTCGGAGAAGAAGCCGAAAGTACAAAAAATAGATGACAAGCAACCCAAGTTGACGAACGAAAATGACGCTGTATATGGTCCGATTTCCAGCGAAGAAATAGAAAAGTAGAGACTTTTCGATCATTAAACGAAGACCTCCATCTGTTAGGGTTTGGTAAACGCCAAATTCATGGTGTTAGGGTACCGATTTTCCCCAAAATACCGGGGGTCCGCAAAAAGCTGACAATTTCACAAATTTTCCCCAGAAGGGCCGGAAAATGCAATTTTTTCCCAATTTGTTTGAGTTGCGGGGTGCCACAACATTTGAGTACTAGGTCCGACCAACTTGGGGGTCCCCAAACTTCCCCCTCAAAAGAAAGTCTTAGCCAGTTGTCAACGACTCGCTCCGCAACTTTTAGTTGTCGACAGCTTACCATCTGCCACCTAGCCGGTCGGAAATGAAAAAAACCAATTTTTTCATCTGAAATGATTTTTCAAAATCGAAAATCGGTTAAAAAAGCAAAAAATGTGGGCGCTTCGCTCCGAAATAA
Source organism: Romanomermis culicivorax (assembly GCA_963922205.1). Lineage (NCBI taxonomy): Eukaryota > Metazoa > Nematoda > Enoplea > Mermithida > Mermithidae > Romanomermis > Romanomermis culicivorax. Next base: position 31,158 of record CAWUHX010000381.1, read on the forward strand.
TGCTCAGCATTACTTTCAAAGTAGAAATTCATTGATCAGAGATTTTGTCCTTTTTTTGGTCAAAAAAAACGATTTTTTAGCACTTTTTGACCCCTCCCCCAAAACTTCGGAAAGTTGGCTACTTCCCCCTCTTACAGGTAGCCCAATTGTGGGTATGCTCCAACCCAATCAGAATTCTGTAATTTATTGAATTATATGCTCGATAGTTTTTATTTCTCGTCGTAAGAAATAACTATCGAGTTTTGCGCATTCACCGAAAAATTCATATAAAAATTAATTTCAAATATGCAAATTCCACCCTGAAAAAATCAAAGTATACATTTTCTCAAGTTTTTCACTTTTTTTGCGGCATCTTCTCAAGCATCTAGATTGATTTGAGATTCACATTCATGTTTTCAATGAAATGTTGATTCAACATTAATATTATTTTTCGTTCAATTTCGTATTTTCAGACGAATTGTTTCCGATTCTGAACCAGTACAAGAAAGTTTAGAAGACTTATTCACGACCGCCAAAATTTTCGTATCGCAAATCAAAACCGAGAACGAGAACGGTATCAAACAAGAAAATGTCGTAGAATCGAAAATCGAAGTGAAAGGCCCTGGTACTCAGATCGTTCCGACCAAAATCGAAAGTCTCTCAGATTTCAAAGACGACAAGATAGTCACAGTTTCGAAAGAACCGACCCCCGTTTTCGTCGACCGCAAGTCGTCGAGTAAATCAAGAAAAGAAAAATCGAAGAAACGGGATAAAAAGAAGAAAAAATCGTCGAAATCCTCGAAGAAACGGAAAAGAGCCGAAAGTAGTTCGAGTTCCAGTCCCTCAGTTTCTTCAGATACGGACGAAGGATCACCGGAAGCATGATAAGAAAGTAAATGTCGTGAAAAGATTTCCGATTGAATTATTTTAAATGGAAACGACGTCAAAAATTTTAAATGGAAACGAACGTCAAACAAACATCTAAAGATTTTTTCCCATGGAGAAACTCCTTCAAACATTTCAAAAGGCGTCAAGTCTATACTGTTTGTTATTCAGGTATTGATTTTCACCGAATTCAAGTTTTTTTTCATTTTGATCAAACTTTTAGAAATTTATTCTATCACAATGCACATTTGGAATATCATATCGAACAAACCTACAAATCTAAAATGTTATGTACAATATGAAATCATTATCAACAACAGTATGTATGCGAAATCACGAGTTCAATCAAGTTTTTAAATGAGACCTCTTGTGATTGAAAATCCTTTTGGTATAATTCACGTCCTTGCAAGACAGGTGAACGCTGACTAATGTTTTTTAGTTATTATTTCTTCGGTAATAGTTTTGATTACAGTAGACATTAACTTTTCTTTATGCAATATTCGAACATCTTGTCGTTTTCTATCAAAACGTCCAATTTATGAATGTAAACCAGTTTTCTGCGAGAGCCGTTTCGCTTGAAGATTGTATTTCATTTTTCTCTGTAAAAACTGTTCATTTCATCCTTTATGCGTTTTTGGTTTGGACGTTTTGTCAGTTAATTTTGCGTTATTGAACAATAAATATTTGACGTTAATTGTTGTTAATGTAAATTTTTGAATCAGATTTGATGAATTTCTAGTTTTGGATTTTAATTCACTCAGAAGGATGAACTATCGTTTTCAGGAGGGAAAATCAGGTGAATTGCCTGGTTAATGTATAGATCCGCAGTGGAAATTATGTCCGCTCTCCACCAGGCTTGGAGTGGTACATTCAGAAATATGATGTCGAATGAATATATTTGGTCGTTTGTGATGAGTATCTTACTAAAATGTTCAGTATAGTTTTTCTTGTCGGTAAACGTGACTACACGGAACTATCAATCTGGAAATTGCCATTGTATCATATTTTTCGTTTCAAGCTGATCATTTTTTTCTTTTAGCATTGATTCCTGATGTTTTACGAATCGATTTTTAAAGCATCAAAAATTTCCGGATCAACCGGATTGCGGTCTATAACGTCCAAGTGTTTAGAATATTCGGAATATGGTAACCCCATCAAGGTGTTGCGGATCAGTGAACGGAAACTTGAAATTACATCACCTAAACAAGTTCTAGCTAAAGTTTTAGCGGCGCCTATTCATCCAGCCGATATTAATCAGATTCAAGGTAATGTTCGCTCAAGTGTGATTGATAATCATTTAATAAGTTACTTGATAAGCTCTGATTATTAATGAACATACATCGTCTGAGCCTCTTGGTTCACACAATCTGAAATTGTAACTTTCACATAACAGTTCTCAAATGACGGGAAACCAATAGCTTCTACGTCGTTCACATTAGATAAGTTTTCAGACCACGCAACACATTAACATGTGTGAAAATTTTGTGATCAGAAATTTTTGTAGTAAGATCTCTTTTGGATGCAGGTCTGAAATATGTTCAGGACATGTATTGGCAATCAAATGCCACTTCGACTCATAATTGGACGATAGGTTCAACTATTCATTATCAGATGGGGTAACAGCACTAGATCAGACGTTATGTCGGGGCTGATTTCATTGAGTAACTGACTAAACAGTACACAAAACTAGATAACTTGAATGTCTTACTGTAACAGTTTGATGTTGAATTTTATCCCTATGACGTCCCAAAGACGCTATGACAAACTTGAAGATCAACTTTGGTTGCACCTTGTCTTTTTTGACAAGATAAATGGACTATACATATTGTTTACTACCCCTAGTTGTCTTGTGTAGCAACGGAAACGATTCGGGAACCAACTTTATTGACTATTGCTTGTATATCTGATTAATGGATATGGTTTGTCCTAATTTGGACGATGTTCAACTAGGTGCAACGCATCACTCGGTACCAGATCACACATTAACAAGGTCGGATAGTCAGGGAGTAAAATGTTATATATTTTTCTGAACATTTTTTTGGTTCTCCAACTCCGTCGAGCAAGAGTTATCTTTTAGACAACATTGAATACTTTCAAATGCAATTTAACTTAATCAACGCCTAAATCCGTATGAAATAGCTACAAAACTGGTCATTTTACTGATGAAATCAGTGACCCCCTATATGCTACTTTCAAGTGCTTCACACTGTCAAAATTCTAGGACCCGGGTACCCGGTCTTTAGAGTACCCGAAAAAGTCAGTGAATGAACGTACTCGATGAAAATTTTTAGAAAACTCATAAATTTTGAGGCATGAACCTTGCAAAGTGCTAATAAAGAAAAGTTAGGAAAAACGGATAACACATCTTCTTCAAACATATTTTTTTCAAAAAATTTTTTTTCGTTTGAAGAAAATAAATATTTCAAAATTTCTTACACTTTTAAGCAAATTGTGGTCACCTGGTCACGCATCATAACTATTTGATGAATCCATTTCCAAACTAGATATCCCACTAGGTCCGGGTTTAACCATCTCTACCGGTTCATCATCATCGGTTCTTATCTTCAATCTTATACATAATGCATCTCTCCAACTTTTATTGTTTTCTCATACTGTATCGAGTACCAATATTTCACACAGGCATAATTTCTCGAAGGCTTTTTTATATTTCCGTTTTGTGTTTCATTGTTGAATGAAACATAGATTTTGTGTTGCTAAAAATACCCTACAATGACTTTTTGAGAGCCATAAGCGGCCTTTTTAAAACGTTGAGTAGGTACATGCACTAAATTAATAAGGAAAACACGTTCATTCACTGTAACTACCCATAAATACAAGTAATAGTATATAAATATTGCGTTTATACAATATCTTGTTGAGACCCGGGTACACGGGTAGCACCGGGGTTTCATTTAGAAGATTGACCCGGGTACCCGATGTGAAGCACTACTCCAAGGTCGAGATAATACACCCCGTTAACCATCTTTGTGTTAATGTGTGTACCAGATGACTTAGTCCTCACTTCTTAGCACAATATTATTCTTCCTTCATATACAAATTCTTGTCATATTTTTTCTAAAACCTAAATAGCGCCTAAAAAACACCATTATACTGTCAAAAACCAACTTATATTACGTTGTTTCTATTTCTGATATGATGGAATTATGATATTAGTCTTGCTTTCTACCCCTATTAGGCTTTGCAACCAGGAAAGAGTTCACTTCAACAACCAATCAAACTTAGGGGCTGGTTGATACAAGATGTATAAAATATAGTTTGTTCAGGCTCAGGTATGGTTCGACTAAAAATTTTAATGCTAGGATTACTGCATGCCATAAAGCATTGTTACGTAGCAGCAAAGTTCTACAAATAACAATTTTTGGATTAACTTATCACAATTCAATGAAAACAACTTTGGACAATCAGATTTGGCTGTATCACTGAATAATTATTGCGTGCTTCCTTCATTTAAATGAACGTATACCACAACACATGTTTGCTATAGGAAAATTGCGCTCATTTGCTTTTATATGCTCTTTTATTAAAAATTTTTGTTAGGGCTTGTATCAATCCTCAAACATTCATGGCATTCTTGTTGCATTAATAGTATTCTAAACTAGATCAATGATAATATTTTTTGTCAAATTATGTTGAAATTTACCATAGACGAGAATAATTCATCTTTTGTTCTATAGTTTCAACGAAATGGAAAAAAGATGAGTGAAAACCTACAAGGAAATACTTTGTTTTTCTAAGTTTTTTAAGAATATATGATTACTTACATTTGTCCCTGGATCACTTGTTTATCAGCATTTCCCAGAATTTCAAATTTTCCCACACATTTTTCTATTTTTCGATGCGTTTTACAGTTTTTCACTATTTAACATGCCTTTCAGGTGTTTACGCCATCAAACCGCTATTGCCGGCCGTTTGCGGCAACGAAGGTGTTGTCCAAGTTTTAGAAACGGGTGAAGAAGTTCGTGATTTATCGCCGGGTGATTGGTTGATCCCTTCCCATCCGGGATTCGGGTTTTGGAGAACGCACATCGTTCGAAATAGGGACGATTTTATCAAAGTACCGAAAAACATACCGCTTATTTCAGCAGCTACGATGAGCATTAATCCGTGCACGGCTTACAGGTAATTCTTAAGTTTTCATCCCTGTCGTGAAATTACTATGCTGTGACAATAAACAGCTTCAGTTCAAGCGAAAATTTAATCGCATGGTAAGATAAATTTTTCGAAACGACGCTTCCAAATTTGACTACTGAAGTGAGTTTTGTGAAAATTTCGGATTTATTAACTGAAATTCTACGAAAATATATTTTCAGAATATTACTCGATTACGTTGACTTGAGACCCAACGATGTCGTGGTTCAGAATGGAGCCAACAGCGGAGTTGGACAATCGGTCATCCAATTGGGGCAAGAAATGAAAATTGTTACCGTCAATATCGTTCGAAATCGACCAAGCATCGATAATTTGAAGGCTCGATTAAAGGTAATGGTCACTTAAAATAATGCGTTTTCTCGAACTAAATGTCCTCGATAAGCTTTGATTTTCCTTCGATTGGTCACATAAAAGAAATTATTCGAAAATTTATGGAAGTCTGTTCTCTGTAGAAATCTAAAATATGTTCTAAATGATGCTATCCATTATTGCCGTGATATTGTTAATTGCTTACTTCATATAATTTATATCTTGAAACTGAATGTGAGAATCAAAATCCTAGTTTAAAAATAAATTGTGAAAGATGACCAATGGTACAAAGTTTGGGCGCAAGGTTTTATTTTTCACTTTTTCTCCAAAGGCCAGCTTCTAGGATCAAAATTTTACAGGCCAATCCGAATTTCAACGAGCCAAAACTAAAATGTTTGTTAAGGAATGTGGTAGTAAAAAACAGTTTTTTCAACAAATGTATTCAAACACGCTTCGAAATCAGAGTAGAAGTCCATATAACAGATAAAGCATTTTGAATTGAATACATTTTCGATTGGACACAGAATAATGAGGCTCACATATTAGATCAGTCGTTATTCAATCAACAATATGTATTACAATTTCAGTTAAAATATTAAATCTTAAAGTGAACCACCACTTGTTCCTTTGTCTATACTTCGTCTAATTGAATGAAATGCTCAGGTGACAGCGTATGCAACTTTCTGCAGTACTGATAACAGCTCAGCTTTTACGACAAATGAAACATTGTACATTAGCAAGATTCTACCAGGAACAGGCGAGACCGATTTTGCAACAACCACCGCTTTAGCAATTTCGAATCCTGACACCTCTTTGACGCCTGCACACTAATTGTTTTTCGTAAGTCATGCACCTTGTTGATTCGATCGAATGCAATTGTTCAATATAATTTTAGTTAGCCTAAACTCTTGAAAATCAAAATCAAATCAGTTTCATGTCTTAAATACTGAAAGCTCTCATTGTTGTATAAATTAAGATTTCGTGCCATAGTTTTTTTGTACTTTACAGGCTTTTTGGCTTGAGTACAAACAAAAATTTGGGCCTTGTTCGTACCAGTGCAAACAATTTTCTGGTATGAAAATTCAATTTGATATATTAATCACACTGTAACCAATGAAGTACAAAAAAATTTTAGACCGTCGTTGGTACCAGTACAAACGGTTCGAGTACAAAAAAAACAAGTGTTTCGTGCTACTCATCTCCTATGAACAACTACAGCATCACAGAATAATATTTAAAAATATAAGATATATGCAGATAATCTAATTCTACGAAGCGGCGATATTTTTTGAAATTCGAAGTTGAAAACATCTCTATATTATGCTAAAATTCCTCAATTTTTACAATCCAATTTGGTTTGTGCCGCTAAATTTTTAGGCGCCAATCAGAAGTTTTAGGAGCCATGGCTCCCAATTGACCTAAAAATAAAACCCTGTTTGGGAGGCGCTTAAAACTGATGGAAAAAACGTGGAAAATTATAATTGAAATTTATTTGAATTTGTGTCAAGTCATATGTGGTTTTCATATAAGCTGAATTACGTGGCTACATACTTTTTTGCTATTATATGTTTAACGATTCTGGGTGTCAGAGTTTCTGTTGTGCAGCAATTTTAATTTCTACAAATTTCATTGTGTTTTTAGTCCTTAGGTGCCAATTACGTTGTTACGGAGGAAGAATTCAGAGCTAAGGACGGCAAAATGAGCGAGATTTGGTCACGCCACGGTCGCCCCAGATTAGCATTGAACTGCGTAGGTGGCAAATCGACTGTCTACTTAAGTACTTGTCTGGCCGAAAATGGTAAATTAGTATCATATGGCGGCATGTCCAAACAACCGTTGCAAATACCCGTCGGACCATTGATTTTCAAAAATATCGAGTTACACGGATTTTGGATGACGAAATGGAAATTGGAGCCGAAAAACGCGACCAAAATGAGCCAAATGGTGGATTTTATGGTCGATTTCGTACAAAAAGGCAAATTAGTCGTACAAGAATACGAAACTGTTGGTTTGGAAGATTTTGCGAAAGCAATAGATAGGTCGATGCAAGGTTTCAATAAAAAACAAATTTTCGTATTTTAGAGGCCGGTGCCTTGATTTTTAAAGTAGTGTGAATTTTTCTGCGAAATGAATTGTTTGCTCATTCAAATAGAGTAAAAAGGTATTGAAGAGCATTAGAATCATAATGTAGAATGATCATTTCTTCTCTCAACATTCCACACATACCTTGTACCTGGAAAAAGATGGTTGTGGTTTTTAAAGTATGTCGAGAATGGCACTGATGAAAAACGACTTCAGACACAGAACTTTTGATGTAGAATTCTTGGTGTCGCAAGTCTTCAGCTCCACATCACGACGTGCTGCATAGTAGAATGAAAATGTGAAACCGAAGCAGGCCCCAGTGTTGCCAGATCAAATTTTTAGAAAATGCCAGATTTAAAAAAAATAGTGACAGAACAATGCCAGATTGATTTCTAATAATGCCAGATTTTCGATGCCAAAATAGCGATACGTTTTTAGACATAAAATCAGAAACTGATATTAAAATAGAAACTATCCAATAATTTGCAGGCACTATAAGCTCCAAACGTTTAAGACACACTTTCTGAGAAAATTCAATTTCTCGTACAGAATTGTGAAAAGTAAAAAATTAACTTTACCTGAAAATCACATATTCGCTGTAACTTGATGCACTAGGAACGGAAATCATATTCATTTCGTCTGAAAATTAAAATTCGCACAGCTACAGTAAGACAAAAGTTAAGTTTCGGTTTTTGACATAAAGTTCTTTCAACTTATGCCAGTTTAGGTTCGTCAGACATTGTGTTCTGAAAATCTACCCAATATTAAACCAATCGATGGGCCACAATTTACTGTAGGATTGGTACGTATTAAAAATGCAGTGGTGCTTGAAACATCAAATTTTGAGGGAAAAAATTGTCATTTTTTCACAAAAATCACCATTTCTACCATTAAAGCTAAGAAGCATCAAAAAATTCCCTATACAGTAGATAGTTTACGATGTCTTCTACCCGCTGATAAAAAATTACGGAAATTCATGCACAGCTAGTGGGTCGCATAACTTGAAGTATGAATACCATTTTAAATTGCATTTTCTGATAATTGCAACATTAATTCTGGGAGAATTAAAACTTGTTACATTTCAAAAATGAGACATTAGAACAAGTTTCGTATGTTAAACACCCTAATTATTCCATTATTTATTATTTTTTGGGTCCATTCAGTGTGCCGTTTATTAGAGGGCGCCGTTTATTGAAATTTTTGGCTTCATCAGGCCACATTTTAGTCCAATCTTGTTTTTTATTCTTTCATGGAATCTCAACAATAACGTTTCATCATCAAACAAATACCGTACCTCTCTTTACCAGGCAAAGAAAAAGAAAACAAACAAAAAGGAAAGAACAGAAAACAAAAGTAATGGAAGTAAAACGAAGGAAGAATAAAATTAACTAATGAAATTCAGAGAAAAAGAATGGAAAATAACATCCTTTTATTTTGAGGCAGCTAGCAACTCGACGGTTCCCTTGCTGCTGCAATAATTTTTACCTTGAAATCCAAACCGTACTTCTTATTTTGTGACTTGTAATGGTTTCATCAAAGACTGCATTTCACGTAAACTTTGCAAAAATCAATAGAAAACACTGCAAACTACTGCAGTCAAAATGGACTTTAAAATAAGCATGTTAAGCCATGTTCAGAAGTGAAAAATCCTAGCATTTTTCTTGCCGACAATCGGCGATTCCGAAGCCGTATTCAGAAGTGAAAAATCCTGGGATTTTTGTCGGCAATTGCACTTGTGAATTGGGTGTATCGATCACTATTTTTAATGTTTCAAACTCAAAATGGGACCTGGATCCAAAGTGAATCAGTTTGACTTTAAATGTTAAAAGGTCGAAAACAGTAACAAAACATGTTTGTATGAATTTGTATGATTACTGGAACATTTACTTTATTTCAATTTTGTTATACATACAAAACAAGTTGAATGTTTTACAGTATGGCCGACAATGTCCATTCGTTTTGGGTCTTAAAATTCTGGTTATCCGGACAGATCCAAATAGATGGCACCTTCTAATAAACGGCACACCAAATGGACCTAAAAAAATAATAAACGGCGCACCATTTATTGGAATTGTCACATTAAACAGAGTGGGAGCCATGTCACATTAACTGAATTGGTGATCAGTCACATTGATGCGAAACCCCATACCATATTCCATAGGGAATATGGCCATGACACTGTAGGTGACATGCTGTGACCCCATGGGGTGGCCCCGTTATATTTTTCTGTTTCGGGAACCTAACCCAGCTGGTACTACCACAGGTAAATCTATGGTGTACCTCGGCCTTGTCCTAGGGTTATGCTGTAGAGTAATGGACAACGCGGCCGGGTCAGGGGTGCCAATCCCTAGTCCTCATTCACCAGAATGGGGGACAGTGCCATTCGAAGAATGGCGTACTGTAGGGGACCCGATTGTTAACCTAAATCCCCTTATTGGCCCTGACCTTAAGGGTCTGAGGGCTTTCTTAACTGAGGGTACTTCCGAGGAAAACTAGCTTAGGGGAGACTCCCACAAATATACCATCAACACTAATAACCCCTGAGAAGACTCACTAATCCTCTTCTTAACCTACTCGGCGCTGGGCGACAGGTTCGGGGTCAAACGGGGTCCTACGGACAGCGATGTACGGGAACGGGAATCCCGGGGATTTGGCCTAGGGGTAATGCGGCTGCTGATCGGCAAGCGGCGGTAATACGATTAATGGCGGCGGGGACGGGTTCCTACGGTCGGGTTACTGTAGCGGTAACGTATAAGGAGGCCAGAGGCAGAAATATGCAAATTTTATTCGGGGAGTGGCGAACGCAGTTGACAATATAAAAAATATAATAAGAGTCGACGACGGCAAACGTGGATGCAAGGCTAAAAGAACAAACACCAGTTAGGCCCAATAATGAGTGACAAAAAGACGAAACATGCCCTTTTAAAGGGCCCCATAAACTACAGTATGCCTTGGGCGGAGTTAACACTCCCCCAAGCTAACTTCTGCAGCGGAAATCATTGCAGAAGATGCCTATGGTCACATAGACATTTTCCAGTTCTCAAGGTTAAGCATTGGGGCGAGTTTTCACTCTCCATGCTTAACATAGGAACGTCACTAGTGAGAATTTCAAACTAGTCCTTTCACATTGCGAAACGTCGCTAGTTTTTACTGATAAGAGGTGCACGTTGTGCTCCAATTACAGTGATGAGCTCGGAGAGCTTATCTCTAACAGAAATTCTTGACTAGCGGGCACATACCGTAGTCTAGGTGTATAACAAAATAATAATTCGAAACAGAAATAAAATGTGCGCAGGAACAAAACATGAAAAGTACACACATAAATTGCATGTAAAAAATTATAAAAACAAAAACGCAAAATTGATGCAAATTACTGTAACACAAAACGTAACCAAAAACATAACGAAAAATTGTGATGTGAATCACGTGACGTTTGACGAAATCCGTCGGCACGTGACAGAATAATTACAGTACATCATGTGTGGGTCTGGATCCATGTGTATGTTTCTCATTTGAGCAATCATAAACCAGTTTTACTGCAAATAACCATCCATATTCACCCAGCCATTTCCTATTTGTGTGTCATTTGGTTCCTATATTTTCACAATATTCACCTATATTATGAATATGGTTAGACTTTTTTCTATTACCCATCAATAGAAATGATTAGGTTAGTTATTGTAACGCCCAGATTTATCTATACTTTTACTTGATTCCAAAACGATTGCACATGCTTACAGTCCATGGAGATGCAACAACAAAATGAATGCTTACAATGATATTACACAATAAAAACGACTCGCTGACTGATCCTTTACGTTGATGCACAACAAAATAAACAGCTTCTGCTTCACAAAAATGCTTCGCATAAAAATACAACACAGATTCAAAATCTGATGATTTCACGCTTCTCTCTGCTTTATATACTGCTTCTACTTTGGCCACTCCCTTGATACGTGGGGGGTCTGCTTCTGAATTAACTTTCCACCAATCGTCGCTTCTTGCTTCTTTTGCTTCCATATACCGTATGCTTACCTAACCATGCCTTACATGCTTTTTATGTATTGTATGCTTCCTACGCTTTTATTACACTTGCTTCCTTGCTTACGATGGACTTAACCATGCCTATGTGCTTTCGTATGTGCTTCCATATTTATCGCTCGTGTGTATATATGCTTCTATATGAACCGCGGCTACTGTTCCACCTGAGACTGGTGTCTGGGTTGGGGCTTCTACTTTCTATTACCAGGCAGGTGTGTTTACGATTTTTGGGGAGAATTAGTATATCTAGGGAATGTGTGTTTTCATGTGGATTCTGGGGCCAGGTGCCAATGTGCCAATTAATTAGAGCCTCTTTAATTGGGTCAATAACCGCTACTGAGTGCGAGATGATCAAAACAGAATACTTCAAATAAATTTATAGGAATGTCAACATCTGAAACCCAGACATCCTTGAGACCATTAATTATAGAATAAATTTATATGCAATAATAAATAACACATAGTGTACATTATGAATTTACAATGATGGGCTAGCATCTACATTACATGATTGAACAATTTCTAGGTTTTCAATTCATACAGATAATGCCAAAAGTGTAAAAGGATAGAACAGCTATTAGGTCTTCATCTTGTTTATATGCAGTAAATGTATACTAATTGTAAGCCATGTAGCTTATATTGCTATGCATCTGGTTTCTCCTATTAGATTTGTTCATATCCTTATGAGGCAATTTGTTTCACTTGTATATGAACATGACAAAAGTCATGAAATCTCAGGATGACATAGAATAAATGCATGTATCTTAAAATATTTAGTCAAAATGGTAAAAGGATTGAAGAACTGCCACATTGATTGGATATGATCGAAATAAAATCAGTATAGCTGATAATACAGTTGTTAAGTCATTGATATTGTGTTCCTGTTTGGTTTGTTCAAATCATAATGAGGCCATATCTCACACACAGGGTTGTGTGCAGGATTTTTTCATGGGGGTTGGACTAGATTTTTCTACTGAATAGCCCCAGAAAATGTTGATTTTATGCGGATATACTGTTGTCACGTGCCGACGGATATCGTCGAACGTCACATGATTCACATCACAATTTTCCATTATGTTTTTTGTTATGTTTTGTGTTACAGTAATTTACATCAATTTTGCGTTTCGTTTTTATACTTTTTACATGCAATTTATGTGTGTACTTTTATGTTTATTTCTGTTGCTTTTGCGCACTTTTATTTCCGTTTCGATTTATTATTTTCAATCGCACACGTAGACTACGGTATGTACCCGCTAGTCAAGAATTTCCTTTAGAGATAAGCTCTCTGAGCTCATCGCTGTAATTGGAGCACAACGTGCACTTCTTATCAGTAAAAACTAGTGACGTTTCGCAACGTGAAACGACTAGTTGGAAATTCTCACTAGTGACATTCCTATGTTAAGCATGGAGAGTGAAAACTCGCCCCAATGCTTAACGTTGTGAACTGGAAAATGTCTATGTGATCATAGGCATCTTCTGCAATGATTTCCGCTGCAGAAGTTAGCTTAGGGGAGTGTCAACTCCGCCCAAGGCATACTCTAGTTTATGGAGCCCTTTAAAAGGGCATGTTTTGTCTTTTTGTCACTCATTTTTGGGCCTAACTGGTTTTTTGTCATTTTAGCCTTAGTTCGCGTCCGCCGTCATCAATTTTATAATATTTTGTTGTTGTCAACTGCGCCTCGCCGTACGTCGAATAAATTTACATATCTTCGCCCCGGCCTACATACCCACATCGCCTACAGTAACCCGACCGTAGGAACCCATCGCCTGCCGATCAGCAGCCGCCGAACCCCACCCCGAATCCCACGGATTCCCGTTCCCGTACATTGCCGTCCGTAGGACCCCGTCTAACCCCGAACACGTCGCCCAGCGCCGAGTAATTTGAGAAGAGGTGTCGTAAGTCTTCGGGGTTATTGTTGTTGAGGGTATATTTGTGGGAGTCTCCCCTAAGCTAGTTTTCCCCCGGAAGGACCCTTAATTAAGAAAGCCCTCAGACCCTTAAGGTCAGGGCCAATAAGGGGATTTAGGTTAACAATTGGGTCCCCTACAGTACACCATTCTTCAAATGGCACCGTCCCCCATTCCGGTAAAGGAGGACTAGGGATTGGCACCCCCGACCCGGCCACGTTGTCCATTACTCTATAGCATTAACCGTAGGACAAGGCCGAGGTACACCATAGGTTTACCTGTGGTAGTACCAGCTGGGTTGGGTTCCCGAAACAAAGAACATTTATGGAGCCACCCCACGGGGTCACAGCATGTCACCTACAGTGTCATGACCATATTACCTATGGGATATGGTATGGGTTTTTCCCGTCAATGTGACTGATCACCCACTTCATTTAATGTGACATGGCTCCACCTTTGTTTAATGTGACATGGCGAGGCTGGAAAATCGACCTTAAGTCTGACTTCACAGTCCTTGGGAACGAACCTTTTACCCTTTTGAGTAAGTTACCTCTTTCAATTAGGTAAATTTTCGATTTGAGTAGGGGAAACCTCCATCAGATCATGAGAATCGCCATTTGAGTGGAGAAACCCCTCTCAGGTCTGCTGATTCGCATTCCGAGTGGGATCACTGACCCTTAGGATGAAATTTTTGCCCTCATGTAAGTGGATACGCCCGTAAGAAGGTACACTGCCCCTTAGGTTGGAATAGGCCCTTATATTCGAGCTTAACGCCAACTCAGATAGCACCGCATTTGAGTAAAATTTAATTACTGTAGGTCGGGATTTGCCCCACATGTGATTAATTTAATGATTCTTGCGCGTAAATTAATGCCTTATGAGTATAGTAACTCCCGTAAGCTTTAATTCATCCCCTGGTGTCGATTTTTCTACAGCTTTAATCCCCAAGAGTCATAAAATCCCCAGAGCTGAGTAAATAGAGTATTCTGCCTTAATCTCCTCTGAGCTGTCATTTTTCTTTTCTTTCCATTTTTCCTCTTTAATTTGAGCCTCCATTCACTGCGTGTGATCGGATAAGTTACTTTAGCGCCGTAGGCCTTTTGGTTACAGTACGACTGCGATTTGCACATACTCTAACTACAGTACACCTGGGTACGGGTACTTGAGTATCACAGCCCATGAGGTTTTCACAGCCCCTGAGAGTTTCGGGATCTCCGATCACGAGGTACAGTACACCTTCCACCCTTGATTCTGGACGTCAAGTGTGGTCGTGATTTGTTATCTGTGTCCAGTATGTGTGTCAACACATTCTTTCAAACTTTTTCTTATCTTCACTGAGCACTTGCCAAGTTGCTCATTTTTCCGGCCAAATAAGCCAAAATTTTACTGTTGACACATATAACACCATACTTGGCAGATCACATTGCATATCTTTCAGGTCTCAAATTTTATTTTATTTACTTTACTTTTTATTTTTCTCGGCCTTCTATGCGTATCCTGTGACCCAATTATAATAATTTTTCACCCAATAAATTTTCTTATCTCAAAAATCAACTCAAATAAAAACTAATAACCCTTTTTTTTTCTTTCCCTTTCTCTTTTTTCTAAACAAACAAATTAAAATTTATCCTTTCCCTACCAAAAACAAACAAAACATTCTCTTTTCCACTTCTATTCAAATTTATCAAAAACAAAACTTTTTCTTTAACGGTCACACATGCGTCCTAGTTGGCAACCGTTCAGTAGGTCATTTCTTATTATTTTTCCACTACTGCACGGTCTTCTCTTCTTCTTTTCTTTTTTTGCCGACGGAACTATTCGCGCCACCCCGGTGGACAAGATCCTGTTGGACGGTGAACCGTCATCGCCTGCAGTGGACGCCATCCGCCGCGCTGTGGAGGAGGCCAGTCACAACGTGGGGCCCACAGCAGTTGTTGCCACATCACCGACAACAACGACGATGGGAGCCCAAACACTGGTGGCAATTGCGCAACAGCAACCGGTCGCCAACGCCTTTGGAGAACCATTGCCCACCGTTAACAAGGTGGTCAACGTCATGGAGGCGTCGCCATTCCCGATGGCAACCGTCCCGCGGTCCCCAAAGATTGGGGTTCTTCGAGAAGTCCACCCGTGCGGAGGCTTGGTCATCGACTTCCCCGGAGAGGAGCCCATATCGTCGGACAAGGATGATGTCGAAGAATGAAGCCGCCCGACGAGTGAAAACTAAGTTTTGGTGTAAATTTGCAAACACCGTTTGTAAATATTTTGTTTGTAATAAACTGGGCCTTCGTAACACTACTGTTCTTAGGAATGAGCTCTGCAACACATGCTACTCAATACCAATTTTGTGGTCTTTCAAGAAGCGGTCATCCACTTGAGTTACCTCAAAAAGTTGAATGCAAACCACCAAAATCTTCGTGGAGTCCACAACGCATGAATGTTACAGTATATGTACCTATTTCTGATCCAATCACGACTAAAGCATGGAAATGGAATCGGAAGGTATGCACGAATACTGGTTTCTTCGGAATCAGAAGGTATGCACGAATACTGGTTTCTTCGGATCTAGGGGCATTACTGCAGACATCATAACCACTCAGCACCTCGCGCCTGTGGCATGTACACTGGCACATCCCACAAAGGTGTTTGGTTTACAAAAGCTCGTGGAAATACGTCCTGGCTTTTATAGCACTAACCAAACACTGGAGGTGATGTACTCATGGTGCTGCAATGACGTCTGCAAGACAGTGACTAACCTCTTCATCGAGGAGGGACAGGTCGCTTCGTGGGATGGCACTACAGCTCTAAGTACCTTAGGAGATGTAGGTGGATGCAGTCCGACTGCAGGTCAATGCACTACTCTTGACGGGGTAATTGCCTGCTACAAACTTTACAGCACAGTGTCATTATCGCCCACAGGGTAATTACACTGCGTCTGTATCAGGGAACCACATCATCGTGGATGATTTGCAGGTTGCCCTGAAGATCCCGGGAAACTCTCGTATGTTTGGGCTGTGTCCTGACCTCCGGTCGAATACAGTAAGAATGGATCAGGGTCTTCTTCTACGCATCCACGGAAGATTTAACTTGACCCACAGGTTGTTCGGATTGGCAAAGGATTCTGTCCCTGACCCCGTCAATGCCAAACTGAACTATCTGGCTCAGCAGATCAAGGAGTCGGAAATTAACAATTTTCGATTCATGTGGCTTGAGTTGTGCTCTCACGCTCAACGCTACCTTGATCTGACTTGGCAGTTGCTTTGTACCCTCGGAGCCTGGGCATTCCTTCAAAGGAATGATCTGACGGCAGAATTTACGGGTGAAGCACTGACGATATGGCCATGTCAAAAGGTCAACGCCGTCTACCATTCGTACCGAGTGGGGGACACCTGTTACAAGTATCTACCCGTACAGGTTGGCGGTACCATTTATTTTGCCACCCCCGGTGGCCCGGATCTCACTAAATTCAGCCCGAAGGTGCCGTGTGACCACCACTTCACAGGGATTTTCTGAAATTGCTCTGGCTGGTTTACTGAGTCTGGCACGGTCCATGTGAGCCACATTCCGCTTGAGCTGTTCTGGAAACAGTGCTTCAACGTCACTCACTTTGACGCTCCTGCGCTTTTCCATGATCAGTTGACAATGACCCCTTCAAGTTTTGCTTTCTTTAAACAGTACGTTTACAAGACTGAGCAGATTGAAGCAGTCTTAAACCGGTTGGTAAACTTTACTGCTGGTCTATCCCTCCAACCCGATACTATCTATCAAGCCGTTGCAGGGGTGGGAACTGACATCAAATCCTCACTGGAAGGTGTTGGTCTGGCAGCAAACCACGTGATTACTGGCCAACAGCACAACCTCATGCAGGGCTTACAGTCTCTCTTGAGTGGACCAGTGCAGTTGATCTTTAACACACTTATTGCCCTGACAGTGCTGGCCGGTACAGGATTTCTCATCTACGCTGGGATCTCCTATTACCTCAGTTACTGCCTGCGGAAAAGACAGGTTGGGTTTGTTAGCCAATACTCTCCGTTGAACCTCCTCCGGAAAGTTCAATGTTGGGTAGGTTTTCATTACGTACAGAATGATGTGCCAACTCAGTTAGACAGGATCACTCCGTGTTTTGTCATACTAGTTGACCACAAGGAAACCCCTGCTTTCCTTGATACTGGTTGCCCACGGACTATCATTAGTCAACGCCTTCACAAAGCGCTGATCAAAGAAAGTCTGAAGGCGGCGATGGCCTTCCAGCAACATCACGACTTTAACCCATTGATGAGTATCAATGGGAAAGCTGTTCATACCCTCCTTTCAGGACTGTATGAGATAATGTTGCCTGGAACCCGTCAGCCACACACAGGAGTAGATATACATCTCCATGTGTGTAAGACCACGTCTCCTTTCTGGGCACCGGTCGATCTGATTCTTGGATTGGACTTCCTAGAACAATTCCAGAATATTACGTTTGATTACCAACAACATGTCTGTCGATTGAATGCAGTAGAATTACCCCTTCTCTTGACCACGGCTGAGATTGATCAGGTCGATCCCTGGTGGGAGAACACACGTTCACTATCAAGGGCCTCATATCGGTCCGGGTCCCGATCAAGATCAAGGACTTCATCCATTTCTCGGCCACCCTCGCGAGCCTCCTCAGTTGCCTCATCACGTGGGTCGACCAGAGGAAGCCGGACTTCTAGACAGGCTAGTGGTTATTTTATGGCCAGGTCAGGATCAACTTGTCCTAGGCCACCGCCTGGAAGTTCTCCAGTTACACTAGAGAAAGGCCGGTTTCGCGAGCCTAGTGATTCTGATGCACCTGCATCCGCTGTACTAGAGGTGCCACCACTCTCGGATGCTGAGGTCGAATCACTGGGAGCTACTCAGAGCTCCGGAGAACGATCAGATCATGTACTCACTGTTCAGGTCAATCCTACTCCTAGGACCAACCCAGAAACCTCGGTTGGTTATGCTCTGGTAGGACTACTCCGACGCACTGGTTTGCCAATACCAAGGCGAACCAATGCGCCAGAGTCGAGCTTTGATGACTCTGTGCCTGACCCAGGTCATGTAGTATCAGCTTTCTACCCCACTGAAATGAGGACCCCTCATATCAAGGTTCTACTGAACAATTGGGTAGAGGCCAAAGCTCTAATTGATACAGGGGCAGTTTTCTCGCTCTTGGATCACAAGTTGGCGGTTCAGTTACCCGACTTGACACTCACAGAGACTAGGGCTCGTCCCATAGCAGCTAATAGGTCTCCGATCTTACTGCTGGGCGCTGCTTATGTCACGGTGACAGTGGCTGATGTTTCTGAATGGATTCAGGTCCAAATTCAGGAAAATTGTTCGGCTGAACCAGTCTTGGGGACGAACTTCCTCAGACGATTCAATTGTGTCAGTTTGAACTGGGAGAAATCCTTTCTTCAGTTCAAGGAACTTCGAGTTCCGTGTGGGGGCCTCATCCTCAATCCACCTTCTGCTCGTGGGGCACTACCCTTGCAGGAGTTGATTGTCCTTGAGCCTCGCCCGCTAACACAATTCACTGCACCTGTGCCTGCATTGTATGCAACTGTACCCGAAGTGGCTTTCTTTCCTAAGCCTCTTTTGGGACAGCAACGCAGTGTGTACTTCGCTGGTACTGTGAGTACGGTGACCAATGGTCACATACCCCTACAGGTAGTCAACTCGAGTACACACTCAGTGGTTCTCTACCCCTACACGACCAT
The DNA here is from genome assembly GCA_963922205.1 of Romanomermis culicivorax. NCBI lineage: Eukaryota > Metazoa > Nematoda > Enoplea > Mermithida > Mermithidae > Romanomermis > Romanomermis culicivorax. The sequence goes on from CAWUHX010000381.1 coordinate 50,261, forward strand.
CGGTCATGTGCAGATGCATTCTGATTCCCCACAGGGATCGGCGGTCAAGTCTGATACCATTCTTGACCATAAGTGGGTTGAAGCAAATGCTGTGATATCCTCAGATATCTCCACACAGGATAAAGCAGCGCTGCTCGACCTGCTGGTCGCATTTACTGACCTCTAGGCTATTGATGGAAAGGACAGAGGTTCCACTGACCTCGTGCACCACGAGATCAGCAGGGGTGATGCTCGCCCAGTCCGCTGTTTCCCTTACCGCACCGCGCCCAAGGAAAAGGATCTCATCATACAAGGAGTCAAAGCGCTCCTGGAAAAAGGCATTATTCGCCCTAGTACCTCACCCTGGGCTACTAACACCCTCCTGGTTCACAAGAAAAATGGGTCACACCGGATGTGTGTTGATTTTCGTGGTCTTAACGAAGTTACGAAAAATGATGTCTATCCTCTCCCACGGATTGATGAAATCCTGGACACACTCAAGGGTATGAAATACTTTACTACCCTTGATCAGGCTAATGCCTACTGGTCTATACCTATTGCCGAGGCAGACAAAGAGAAAATGGCGTTTAATACGCCTATTGGACTTTACGAGTTCAACTATCTGCCTTTTGGTCTTTGCAATGCCCCTGGGACGTTTCAACGCCTCATGGATCTGCTTCTTACAGGATTGCAGTGGGGCACTGCATTGACCTATCTCGATGACATCTTGGGGTTCGGGAACTCTCACACCCAGATGCTTGAGCGCCTGATGGATGTGTTTACGCGTCTCTGTCAGGGTGGAAAAGTGCAAGTTCTCGCACTCTGAGGTAGAATATCTCGGGTACCGCATCTCACAGAAGGGTCTCGAGCCGGGTAAAGTCAAATTGGCCGCCGTCCAGGCTATACCCATTCCACAAAACGCTAAAGACATCAAGTCTTTTCTTGGTCTTGTGTCTTACTATAGGCGTTTCATCCCTGGTTGCGCTCGGCTCAGCGAGCCGCTGACCAAGCTCTTACGGAAGGAAGTTACCTTCCAGTGGTCAAAACCTCAGCAAGTGGCGTTCAACGAACTCCGAAGGCTGTTGCTGAACCCTCCTGTCCTACGCCATCCGGACTTTACGAAATCCTTCATACTTCAAACTGATGCAAGTATTTCAGGGATAGGAGCAGTTCTGAGCCAGTTAGACGAAAATGGATACGACCATCCTGTTGCGTACGCCAGTCGAGGGTTAACAGCAGCTGAGAAGAACTACACTATTACGGAGTTAGAGACTCTCGCTGTTGTCCATTTCGTTAAGCACTTTCGGCCTTACCTCTTTCAACATGAGGTCGTCGTCCAGACCGATCACACTGCTGTAAAGGTGGTGTTAGAGAAACCGAACCCTTCGTCCGGGATAGCTCGGTGGGGCCTCGTGCTAGCTGAATTCAAACTGACTATTCGGCCGCAAAAAGGTCGGTCTAATGGTAATGCCGACGCATTATCACGCCTTCCCGATCCCAATTCCCTTGCCGGGGAGAGTATTGACGATATTCCCCTATACAGACCTGAGGGAGAAATTATGATGATATCGGATGGTGCGCAGCACCTGGCGAATTCATCCGATAGGACCACCAATGGTGTGAGCACCTGGCCAGGTCTGAGTCTTATGCAGAGATATCACAGGATGCGCAGCACCATGACCTTCTCGCAACTCAGTTTGAGGATCCGGAACTAGCCTCCATTCTTAGGTCACTAAAACCCTACGGTAATCAGAATGATGTTAATGGCTACCACCTGCTGGATAACATCCTTCAGAAGTGGACAGGCGAGTCCAACAAGATTGTTGTCCCTCGATCAATGGTTACTACCATTATTGAGGCTCACCACAACGACATTCTTGCTGGACACTTTGGTGCAAAACATACCGCGAGGCTTATAGCCCGTCGGTACCACTGGCCTTCCCTCAGTGCGGATGTCAAGTCCTTTTGTCAGCGGTGTGATCTTTGCCAATGGAATAAACCCGCAAGACAAAAGACCCGTGCAACTCTGAAACCGATCTCCATTACGGGTCCGTTTCACCAAGTCGGTGTCGACTGTATGGGACCAATGACCACTAGTGAAAATGGAAACCAATTTATTGTAGTCTTTATAGACTACTTTACTAAATGGGTCGAAGCTTTCGCTACTCCGGACATAACTGCGCAGACCATAGCTCGACTCTTTGTTACACAAATTGTCTGCAGACATGGGGCACTGCAGATTCTTCAGTCTGATCGTGGTACTGATTTCACGTCCAAACTGATGACTGAAATCACTGCCATTTGTTCAACTAAGAAAATCCACTCCACCGCTTATCATCCTATGACAAATGGAGAAGTGGAAAGAGCTAATCAAACGCTAGCTACACAGCTACGTATGTATGTCCACCACGGTCATACTGATTGGGATGAACACCTGCCGTACTCTGTGTTCGCTGTCAACATTAGCATGAATGAGTCCACAGGGTATTCACCCTTTGAGCTCATGTATGGGCGTACACCCATGCTACCTGTTGATGCAGCGCTCTCCTTCAACCCTCCAGCCCATATCATAGATGTTTCTACTTATGATATGGAGGTCAAACGGCATTTTACAAATGCCTTGACCTTGATCCAGAGCAGAATTGAGAGATCACAGGCGGCTTATGCTAGGTCCTACGACCGCATGGCTCGAGATGTCTCTTACAAAGTTGGGGATCAGGTGCTCAAACTGCGCACCACCAGAAAACGTGGTCTAACGCCCAAACTATTGCCCATTTATGATGGACCCTACTTTGTCACGAATGTGGCATATCCCAATGTCACTATTCGACTTGAGACTGACCAAGAAGATACTGTGCATGTCAATCAGCTTAGACGCTACGTGTCATCTACTCAGCCTACAGAAGAAGAGGAGATACCTTCCACTTCACAGGTCATCGAGACGGCACCTTTGTTGATCCCGTCAACAAATAGAGATTTTACACAAGATCTCATTGACCCACATCTTGATGCAGAGGTCTCGGACCCGTAATCAAGTAGCTCTTCTCTTCTTTACTTATGGATGGGGTCATCCTTTTTCGAAGGACCGCCGTGCCCCTCACAGGATACCCACTCCTGTTCCATGCTGGAATAGCAGTGTAAAGAAGAGAATGAGCAGCGATCAATGCATCTAAAACTAGGGTATTGCTTCACATTACAGGCGCATCCGTGCGAAAGCCTATACCTCGCCTTTAAAATTTTTCTTTTAGTCTCGTTTCAGATTTTACAAATCAACCGACAATTGGCAACTTCACCGAAGGGATCAAATGACGTCAGCAACTTCACGCATCTCCAATCGACATCAGCAGCTTCACGCAACATTGACATAATTCCACAAACCAGAACGCACCGGAAAACCGCTGGACCATCGACCGCTCGCCGTCACCATCACTTGAACATTTGACCCCCCGACAGACACGCACAAGGACGAGGACGCCCTTTTTCGAAGGACCGCCGTGTCACGTGCCGACAGATTTCGTCGAACGTCACGTGATTCACATCACACTTTTCCATTATGTTTTTCGTTATGTTTTGTGTTACAGTAATTTACATCAATTTTGCGTTTCGTTTTTATACTTTTTACATGCAATTTATGTGTGTACTTTTTATGTTTATTTCTGTTGCTTTCGCGCACTTTTATTTCCGTTTCGATTTATTATTTTCAATCACACACGTAGACTACGGTATGTACCCGCTAGTCAAGAATTTCCGTTAGAGATAAGCTCTCCGAGCTCATCGCTGTAATTAGAGCACAACGTGCACTTCTTATCAGTAAAAACTAGCGACGTTTTGCAACGTGAAACGACTAGTTGGAAATTCTCACTAGTGACGTTCCTATGTTAAGCATGGAGAGTGAAAACTCGCCCCAATGCTTAACGTTGTGAACTGGAAAATGTCTATGTGATCATAGGCATCTTCTGCAACGATTTCGGCTGCAGAAGTTAGCTTGGGGGAGTGTTAACTCCGCCCAAGGCATACTGTAGTTTATGGAGCCCTTTAAAAGGGCATGTTTCTTCTTTTTGTCACTCATTATTGGGCCTAACTGGTTCTTCGTGTTCAGCTTTTCGTCCGCATCCGCCGTCGTCGATATTTTATTATATTTTATTATTGTCAACTGCGTTTCGCCACACGTCGAATAAATTAGCGTATTCGTACCCCGACCTACACATACCCGTCACCCTACAGTAACCCGACCATAGGAACCCGTCCCCGTTTATTGTAGAGCCCCGTCGCCCCTCACCGAGGAAACGTCCGTTATCACCGCCTGCCAACCAGCAGCTGCGGAACCCCATGCCGAATCGCTCGGATTCCCGTTCCCGTACATCGCCGTCCGTAGGACCCCAATTTGACCCCTAACCCGTCGCCCAGCGCCGAGTAATTTGAGAAGAGGTGTCATAAGTCTTCTCAGGGGTTATTAGTATTGAGGGTATATTTGTGGGAGTCTCCCCTAAGCTAGTTTTCCCCTGGAAGGACCCTCAGTTAAGAAAGCCCTCAGAGGGCCAATAAGGGGATTTAGGTTAACAATCGGGTCCCCTACAATATGCCATTCCGCGAATGGCACCATCCCCCATTCCGGTGAATAAGGACTAGGGATTGGCACCCCCGACCCGGCCGCGTTGTCCATTATTCTACAGCATTAACCCTAGGACAAGGCTGAGGTACACCATAGGTTTACCTGTGGTAGTACCAGCTGGGTTGGGTTCCCGAAACAGAAACACATACTGGAGCCACCCCATGGGGTCACAGCATGTCACCTACCGTGTCATGGCCATGTTTCCTATGGGATGTGGTACGGGTTTCCCCGTCAATGTGACTGATCACACATCTGTTTAATGTGACATGGCTCCACTTCTGTTTAATGTGACAGTTGCATAGCAAACCTGCTAAACTCAAGTTTACCGCAGATAGCTGCTTTTTGATAGCACGCGATTTCGGTCTCTGACCACGTGTTAGCAGAATTCTGAAATGAAGGAGTATAAAACCCGCTCTTTATTTCAATGAACTAAGCGCGATAATTTAAAACTTGAGATACAATATGACATAAAAAGAACAATTGCAAGGCTTAAAGCCGCCGAAATGACGACAAACTTTGGTAAAAAAAGACGAAACCCCCAAAATGCCATTAGCTATAGCCGAAAAGAAAATAAATAAAAACCAGTAAACAAACGACCACGGAAAAATTAGGTAGTCTCGTTGAGCAGAATTTCTCGCCGTCCACCGAATTAGTCATCGCGAGTTTTTTGGCCCCAAATGCTGCTGCGGCGGATGCCGACTGTCGGACGAGCGATTGTGGAAAACAAATTACGATTGACCAAAACGTTTTTCAAAGCTCGTTTCAAAACGGGCATACTTTCGTCTTTAATCGTGGAGAAAACGTTCAATTCGACTAAATGTTTACAATAATGGCTGAAAAGAAAGAAAACATTTAGATACAGACAAACATTCAAAACGAGAGCAGTTATGTTGTCTAAAAATCAAATTTTTTAAATCGAAGCAGTCAGCCATGCCAAGAGGCGAAGGAAGGCTCATCTAGAATCTCCAACATAATCCTATAGTTAGCCACAGAGTGACAACAAACGCTGTGTGGAGAGTCAGAGGTTTTTTGAAGGTGAGGGTCGGCTGGTTAGGCTCATCTGTGGAAGGGTCAAACAAGGGACTGATTGAAAAAGGCGAATTCAGGCTCCAGAGATTACCGAAAACGTCTCAAAAATACGTTTTCCAGTCCCAAAGGGTTGCAAAAGTAATTTTTATGGTCAGCAGTTCTGAAAATTTTGATGTTTTTCGAACTTTTTCCGTCAAAATTAACTATTTTCACTCCAAAAATCGAACTCTTTTAGGTTAATGCCTGATAAGAACGGATGTTCAAACGCTGGCCTAAGTTTTAGTATACTGCTAGCCGTTCTAGAGGTCTTGGTTATCACGGTATTTGATGAACCTTGGCTATAGAGTCCTTCTGATAGCACTTCCGTCCCCAATTAAAGACGTATATTATGAAGAAGATACGTATATTACAGTAAAGATCAACATGAAATGATTGCAGTACGACGTTTCAAATCTAAAATGTATATTAATTTTGAAACGAAATTTCTACTTCATCTCAAAATCGGTGCATAAGAAATCCTCACATGTATGCAATAGGTTCAATAGCGTAACACCGGCTAGCGCTTATAACTTGTAGGGACGTTAAACGTTCGGCAATCATCTTTAACGATTTACTGGTGATTTCAGTGCAATCGCTTATATCTAGTTCTATCAAATTTGGGCAGGAGTCCGTCAAACTATCGATGCCTAAATATAAAGTGCACAGCAGTTAGGTGCTGTCAAAACTCACTATTTCAGCTGGAAATATGAAAGAGAAAAAACAAGATGCATTTCCTTGGGAATATCGTCAACCTTCAAGTGCAATGTTTCTAATTTAAACCATCTTCATTCTATGAAGTTATCTTCATTCTATGAAGTTCAGCTTCATCATCTTGATTTCTAACTACGGTGTAACAACATCTAAATTATCAGAATTTCTCTTGGCTAAAATTTTTTCGATGTTTATTGGCTCATAAGGTGAAAACGAAAAAAGGTTAACTGAAAAGGAAAAAACTATTCTAAAATTAGAGGTCTGCACGTACAGGAGAGAAATAGCAAATGTAAAAATCTCTCGACAAGTACATCTGTAATTGGGGCTGCGGTTGGGGGGATCCCACCCCCAACTTGATCGAACCCTATAGCCAAATGTCGGAACTCCCACCCCCAAATTGGTCAACTCTATACCCAATTTCCCGCCAAACTCAGAAAAATGCAGAAAATGCAGAAGTTTTTTTGGCATTTTTTGGGAAAACTTTCGAAAATTTCTCCACATCTTTGGTTTTTTTCGACAACCCCAAAAGCCCTCAACCGGTCGGACTTCTTACAGGTATATCGAGATCGAGAAGACCTGTCTGGATAAACTGGTTGTTGAAAAATCGAAGCTATAAGTGATTTTTTGGGTTTATATTCTAATTTTAAAGAGAAATTGCTGAAATTCTTCTTAGAACGATTGTGAAGGTTTCGATTTTAGGAGTTTTACATCAACACTACGGATTAGAAAACCGCTTCTAACGCTCAAATAGAATTCGTATTGCGGTCCTCATTCGAAAATTTGAAAACACTTGCTTTCGTCCGTCATTGTATTCGAGCGACAACCGGCGAAGTTCAACTTTAACAATGAATTCGGCAACAACTGACATATCGAATTTACAGTTTTGTGGTCCAGGCAAGTCCACGACAGATTTAATTCGATCATTTTCCGACAATCCCTGGCTATTAAGGAGACACCTTCGGCATTGACTCCGGAGCTGAGAGCTAAATTCAAAAATTTCAAATCACCGTTGCGGCTTATAGCCAAACACGTCTCGTAATCGTTGTCCAAATCACAATTTTCCAGACTTAGACCCCTCAAATGGCGACAGCGGCACAGAAGATCGCGGATAACGGCAATGTCGCGTGTTACGGCCATACTCAAGTCTAAATATTGCAATCGGCAAGACGACGCACGTGCAAAATCTATCGAATCTAATTTTATCTGTAAAAAACAGTTCCATATAAAATCGAGAAAATCAGTTGAACAATGCTATATCATTGCTGGCTTTTGAAAAACTGACCTTTCGGTGACATAGAATGATGAAAAAAAATTCCTGTGGGCTAAAATCGAGTCTTTTCATTCTAGTCTGTTATTGTATTTTTGATCCTACTTTTATGTTATGAAAATGCTACAATCTGAATTTTACACAATATCAGAGACGCTTATTAGTCTAGTTACACGTGAATCCTTAGAGCATGTGCGAATATGGACTCGCAAATAGTGATGGAACTAGAGATGTATCGGGTACCCGGACCCGAAATGAGACCCGAAATTACCCGACCATTTTGCTGGACCCGGACCCAGGCCCGATATTCTCAAAATTTTGGACCCGGACCCGATATTCTTAAAATTTTCGACCCGGACCCGAAGAAATTGTCATAATTTTGATTCGGATCTGATGTATAACATAGTCATTCAGCTGAAAACAAATACCCATGTTAAAGAATGTGATGACACATCAATTAACTAATGAAATATAAAAAGTAACAAATCAATAGTTTATTGCTTAGATCATCTTGAGACTGACTTAGATTTAAAATCTACAGCACCCAAGTTATACTTCATACAGGGCCGTGCGCAGTATTTTTTCATGGGGGGGCGGACTAAATTTTTTTCACTGAATAGCCCCAGAAAATGTTGATTTTACGCGATACTCTGTGTGCATGCTGCCTCAATAGGGGAGGGGCGGTCGCGCCCCGCCCCCCTTGTGCACGGCCCTGATTTCATAGATAGTTTTTTGGCCGTTTTTCTTGTAGTCGTCGTCTTTTCAATCTTGATTTTTATTTATAAATATTAATCTAAGGATCAAAAATTAAATTATAAAGATGCTTAACTCACTAATATTTCACGAGAGACTAGTGACTCGAATCGGTTTATTGTGTCTAACCAAAGCATACGATTTCAATATGATGTTGTTTCTCTCACATCTATTTTGAGATGCAGTTGTGAGAAGTTCGAATATGAATATGATAAGTTGAAAATGAATCATACTTGAAAATAGGGTATATTGTGTGGTTTTACATACTGCGTTTGAAAATTTTTTCCAATGTTGTACTTTTCACGTTTTACACTTTTTAAAGTGTCCAAAAGTAGCCGGAAAAAAACGAAAAACTCATTTGAACCTCTTTCCGGACTCTTTCCTATAGGATGCCCAGAATCTTTTCATCATTTTATTACATAATGTTAAAATTTCAATAGTATTTGTGTGCCGTTTTTTGAGTTTTTGGGATTGGCACACATTGCACTGCCATTTAAATATATTTTTGAGTCTTAATAAATCCCCAACCAATGAAGTTCTGAGAAAACAGGATTCACAATCATCTATATAATAAATAAGAAGAAAAATGTGGCTTCAATCGAAGCTAGATAAACTTCGATTTATCTAACTCTGATATTTGCTGAACGGCACGCTTCAAATGAAAGGTCAAAAAATTTAAATTTTTTAATTAAATTTGAGAAATCGAGCCATTCTGACGTTTCCTTACAGGAAAACGCAAGAGTTGTCCCAATAAACGTTTTTAATGTTTCCTGCATCTCGTTGATGGCATATTTAATGGCAGCAAACAGCATTTGTGTATCAATTTTCAAGATGTGCAGACATCTACAGCTCCCAAAGGGTACACAAACCTGATTTAAATTTTAATACAATGTCTTGGGCATTAGTGGCTACAGAAATAGAGGAAAGATTCTGTGGCACCTTGTAGGAGGGTGCCAAAAAAGGCTTAAAATGACTCTTTCATGTTATGTCGACTTCATTTTTGACACTTGAGAGAGTAAGATGTCGGAAAATTTCTTTCATACCTTCTGCATATGATGAATATTTGAAGATTTATATTTCTAAACATGCATAGAGACTGAAGAATGCCAAAAAATGTAAAACTTCCAACTTTTAGAGTGATGTAGGTATGCGAATTTTGACTTTTGCGCCGAATATATGCTGTCACAATACTCAGCATTAAAAATATCTCATTTTCAGATATTATTAATTTCTAACTTATCATAGGTCAATGGAACAGTAGGTCAAAGCTCTCAGAAATCGTTTCTGAATAATGTCACACATTATGGCATGTTGAAAAATATAATGAACCCGGACCCGAAATGAGACTCGAAATTACCCGACTATTTTGCTGGACCCGGACCCGACATTCTCAAAATTATGGACCCGGAACCGGACCCGATATTCTTAAAATTTTGGACCCGGACCCATACTCGATATTCCTAAAATTTTGGACCCGGACCCGAACCCGATATTCTTAAAATTTTGGACCCGATACATCTCTAGATGGACTGCAACAATCGGCCAATGCATCGGCCGATTGTTGCGTTTTTCTGCCATCGGCCGATGTTTTGAAAAAATCGGCCAATGGCCGACTGTTTGGCTACCTTTTGTTACAATAAATGCAGGTGCTTATGCTTAAAAACAGATTGTTCACATTCTATTTTACAGTACTTCGGTAAATAAATTATTTTTTTGTTAAAATGGTTGTTTTAATATCTGGCATGACTGCTTGACAAGCTATGAATAGCAATCCTTTGACAAACTATGAATGGAATATTTTAGCCAGGCAGCCTTAACTTAGATAATTATGTTTTGGCAGCATGTCACTTTGTTAAAAATTTTTGCAGAAGCAATAAAAATCTATGAATCTAAAAACGCCTTTATTTTGGAAGAAATATCTGAAGGAAAGTAGGCTAGATTTTGTGCCTAAATTTTTTTGAAAAACATAAATTAGAGAATCGTATCATTAAGAATTTTATTCCACTCAATTCACAATGGCAACTATCCTGGTTTGGGTTCATTAAAGCACGCATTGTTGGAAAAAATAAATTTTTGTGGAAATGATAATCAAGCCCACTTTAAGCCCATTGAAGACAATAAAATTTATGCTTTGGCATCCTTACTAGATCCTCGATTTAAGAAGAAGGTTGGATTGATCATACAACATCAAATCATACAACACACATTGATCATACAAACCAAAATTAAATAATTTAATTTTGTGCCTCAAGCAGCAGACAAAGCTGAACTAGCTTTGGTTAGAATGGTTGTTGATCAAAAGAAACAAAATCAATGATTTTCTTAAAAAATGGTCTGAAAATTGAATAAATCTTCAAACTCATCATCCAAACTTTGTCAGTAAGCCAAAATTAATAATAATGTGAATAATTCAAGCATTCACACAAAACTGACAAATTTCAGGCACTATTCAGCCATTGCAAGTTCATCTGAAGATGAGCAGGAGCCCCAAAAATGTACAATGTCAACATATGAGCAAGCAAAAGCCATCGTTTTGGAATACATTGCTGAATCAAAACTAGACTTTGATTCTTCGCCACTAGAATATTGGAAGAAAAATGCTGAAACAAATCCAGAATCAGCTAATGTGAGTGAAAATAGTGTGCAGTTAAAAAATGAGCTTCATTATGAAAAAATTTGCTTTAGCTTGCCATGAAATTTTTATCATCTCCAATTGGGTCAGTAGCTAGTGAATGATCATTTTAAAAAACAAAAGATGTTACAAGTGGAAAAAGATCCTATTTACTGCCGAAAAATGTACAAATGCTTTTATTCTTGAAGCATAACCTATGTGAGATGGGATCCAATAGTGCAACTTTGAAAAACAAGCTAGAGTTGAAGAAGCTTCTAGCGATTTCAGTAATCAAAGTGAAGATAGTACAACAGATGCTTTTGTTGATGACATATTGGATGGATGAAAATGTTGTTAATTATTGAATGTTGAAAATATCAGTAAAACTTTGTGAATAATTCATAATAGTTTTAAATTTATTACAGTGTAGCAACTCCAGGTTGCATTTTGTATATGTTACAGCCGATGCATCAGCAATCAGCCATCGGTTGATGCCATCCATAAACCTGGCTGATGCACTTGCATCGGCGGATGGCAAATTTTTGGCCATCGGTCCATCACTACTGTTCAGAACCGGTAAAATGATAAGCTGCTAAATCTATGGAAATATTTTACATAAATAGAATGAGTCATAAAAAACTTTATTTCTGGCTTAAACAAGTTTCATTTTTCTGCGAAAAAATTTCCTTGATGGAGAAGTAATTTTTTTCGACTAGCGTGGATTTTCTGAAATTAAATCGTACTTCAATCATACTTTTCGAAAATTTGAGTCCAAAATCATCACGGAACGAGGAGCCAGATGCTTATGAAAATCTAGTTAGTGAGCAAACATGTACATGGTATCAGTTCCAGGCTGAGGACAAATCCCAAAATCGTTGGGCAGCAAATTTTTTTTCCTAATTTTATAATAGTACAGTTTATTTAGCATACCAACATGATGTTCACTTATTTCTACTGACTGGCTTATTTAATGCTGCACATTATACAGTGCTTGTTCCTATCAATTGTTTATCTATCTTTTGTACAATTTTTAACGAGTCTACAAAAATTATTGCAGGTTCTATCTTATAACTGAAAAACAAATTTGAAAATTATATTTTGAGATATAATATAGCAATCGGCATTAACTGGATTTTAAATTTCAAAATTGATCTATTTGTTCATTAATTGCACACGGATACTGACAACTTCCCACACAAGGCCTGGGGCCCTACCTGCTCGTTGAGAAACATGCAAGTCTCGTTCCAGAAAAATTTATAGTGACTGGCCAGTGACAACAATACCAAAATGAAAATGTCAGATAGTAAATCCTTGACCTCAGTCTTTGCTGACTAGACAGAATTCTATGTGTTCATGACAACCTGTTTATTAGACAACCAAAAAAACTGGCAACCACTCATACATGCGAATGAAATTTTATTGCCTTTTGCATCAATAATTACTGAACAAAGTTGTTTGGTGACACAAATCATAAACTGTGTTTTAAATTTATCTTCTTTTAAATCTAATATTTTCAAAATCTTTGTTGCATTTCACGTTGCTAAATTTTCGGCTTATAGTAAACTTTTGCCAAATTTTTGGCCTATAGTAAACTCTTGCCAAATTTTTTAGGGCAGGGTAAATCCAAACCCTGTCCATACCTTGAGTGCATGCACGAGTGGTTGCAAATTTTTTGTAGTTATCTAATAAACAGGTAGTCACAAACACATAGATTTACTGTCTAGTCAGCAAAGACTGAGGTCAGGGATTTACTATCTGACTTTTTTCATTTTTTTCTGTTGTCACTGGCCAGTCACTTACACTATAGATTTTTCTGAAACGAGACTTGCATGTGGCTCAACGAGCGGGTAGGGCCTCAGGCTATTGTATTGTGTACGAAATTGTCGGTATCTGTATGCAATTAATGAACTATTGGTTCAATTTTGAAACCTTAAATCCAGTTAATGCCAATTGCTGTATTATATCTCAAAATATAATTTTTAAACTTGTTTTTCAGTCATAAGATAGAACCTGCAATAATTTTTGTAGACTCACAAAAGATAGATAAACAATTTATACGAGCAAGCATAATATATTGTATAATAAGCAGCATTAAAAGTGCCAGTCAGTAGAAATAACTGAACATCATGCTGGTATGCTAAATAAACTGTATTTTTATGAAATCAGGAAAAAACTTGCTACCCAACGATTTTGGGATTTATCCCCGGCCTGAAACTGGTACCATGCACATGTATGTTAGTAGCCATAGATATATCAGGCGCCCGTAACCGAAACAAGACCCGAAACTACCCGACCATTTAGTAGGAATATATCAGGTAGCATATTTTGAAAATAGCGGGTTCGAGTCCAAAATTTAATGAATATTGGGTCCGAGTCAAAACTTTGGAGAATATCGGGTCTGGGACCTATCTATGTGACATCATTAAGACCCGATTTACGCGAGATTTGATCTACTGCTCCACTGACCTATGGTAAGGAGGAAATTAATAATATCTGAAAATGAGATATTCTGAGCGGTTTTACATGCTTGAGGTTAGCCAGATAGATAAAGGAAATGATATTCGATTGTATGCCTTTTAAATACAACAAAGTGCATTGAAATAATTCTTGCGTTTTCCTGTAAATAAATGTCGAGGAATGAATCGATTTCTGAAATTTGATGAAAATTCTTGACCATTCACTGGAAGCATGTTGTTCAGAAATTATCAAAGCTAGATAAATGGGAATTCACCAAGACTTCGAGACGGTCCCCTGGGTCAGATTTTTCAGGTAGGGATAAAGTAAAAAATTTGTGGTGTAGTGTATAGCTAAATGTCCACTAAACCATACATATAATTGGGGGAAGTGCTATAGGCACCCCTCCCCAGAAATCGTCAGCCATATGGCTGGCCATTGGGCAACCTGAAAGATTTTCCAATTCTACAGCTAGCCATATGGTAGTCATAGAGGGACCCCCAAACTTTTGACCGGAAAAATACTGGAAAATGTCAGGTTTGTAATGAAAAATGTCAATTTCTGAACAAAAAATGATCAAAAACGTCAGTTTTCTTGGCGCTTTGCACCATGAATACATTATTAATGGGTTTTTTTGACAAAAATTACTATTTTTCGAACCGTTTTTTGGACATTTCTGGTTAAAAAATCGATTTTTCTTCTTTCAGACCCCTTCCCTAAATTATGGAGAATCAGTGACCCGGGTCCCAAAAAAGTCGTCTGACCCCCCATCCCCAGACTCTGGGGTGGGGCCCTGTTACATGTATGCACTAAACATGTCATTTTGTCTCTAAATCAGGCAACCAGTGATCAATTTTAAGAACTTTAGGTAGGAGTAATACCCCTCATACACCTCCCTACAGGGCAGTCTGAATGTAAGGGTAACTTTGTCGATGAACATGAGGTTCAAATTTTCTGTTAAAAAGCATTTACAAAGTAAAAAGATGGTACTCATACTTTCATAAGTTTAAAAAACTCCAAATTCATGTTTAAAATTATGGTCACAAAAAAAGTTAGGAGAATTGAGATCTATAGGCTTTTGAAATGCACCGGAATTCACCTTTTTTATGTCAAACCCCACATGCTGAGGATGCACTTACATTAGTAGGCATGCCATCAATGCAAATTGTGAAAGTGGCGAGAAGGCGTCATTATGTGGGCATGACTGCCTTTAAAAGGCAATATGTGACATGTGATGATAATCATTCTCACAATTTCTATGTGTATTGTATGAGCCGCCCATCGTTGAGATACCAAGTGAGAAGAATGTGCCCAATTCTGGAATCGATTATGATATCGCTGATCCATTTATGGCAATGATTCCAGTGGATTATTGTGATCAACTGCCATCCATTTACTATGATTATTAGCATCCAAATTTGTCAAATTACCATGGGTTTGACTATGATTGGTGCCAGAAAATTGATCATAATATGGAGAAGATGCAATCAATGATCAATTCATTATTTGCCATATTGTCCAAGATCAATGGCCACAAATGTCAGGAATCAATGGTGAGTGGTGAAAATCTGAGATCAGTAATTCTGAGTCAGGATGATCTGCAAGGCAGGAGTGTGGCAGAAAATTTGCCAATGATGTCTGCAAAGGCAATTGCTAATGACTAAAAGTTGCAGCGGTCCAGAGTAGATGAGTCAGTACAAAAAGTCATGGTATTGTCTAGTACTGCTTCCTCCACTGTTATTGTGGAAAAACCTCAAGGCAAAAGGCTAATCAGCCAAAAAGCTGAATGCCATACAGTGAGAGAAAATTTTCATGAAACAAGCGATGCAGCAACCGACAATGATCAAGTCAGTAACAAAAAAGCTAGAAAAAGAAAGCCTAGATCCAGGAAGATCAAAAGAGATATGTCAGATTCTGATGGATCTGATTCCTCATTTGATGGATTTGAGCTTACTGTTTCAGATATAGCTAGAGCTGTTGAACCAAAGTTACTTCTTGATGACATGACAGAGCCACAAGTAGTCAGTTTTCTCAATGAGCTAGAAGGAGAATTTCTGCTGAATACCCCAGAGATGATCAAAATCGCAGCACTACGAAGACTTTATAAAGGTGTACCAAAGCATACATATAATTGGGGGGAAGTGCTATGGGAACCCCACCAGAAATTGTGGACCATATGGCTAGCTATTGGGGGACCGCCCCCCCAGTTCCAATCCTATGGCTAGCCATAGGGTAGCCCTAGGGACCCCAATATGTTTGGTCGGAAAAATGTCAATTTTTGAACAAAAAATGGTCAAAAACATCAATTTTCTCAGGGCTTCACGCCATAAATACATTTTTTATCACTTTCTAGACAAAAATTACTATTTTTTGAACTGTTTTTCGGACTTTTTTCGTGAAAAAATCGAATTTTTTTCCTTCAGAGACCCCTCCCCCCAAAATTTTGGGAACTACTGACCCCCAGCCCAAAAAAGTGGCAAACCCCCCCCCCTAGACATCAGGGCTCGTTACATGTTACAAAGAGTATAATCAAACTCTGCACTACTTACGGTAGTGCCAGAAAGAAAATGATACAAGTGTATGCACCAGGATACAATATCCGGATGCAGAAGAGAAGGCTAGCTAATATTGAAATGAAACCTGATGAACATCCAGTTCAATTCCTCATGAGAATTAGTGAGTTGGTGGAAGCCATTTATGCTAATGAGTCAGAAGACTTTAGAAATAGCTTGATTATTGAGACATTGATGTATAAGAGTTCAGAAGAGTTACAGATGGAGTTGCAAGATCAAAGTAATAAGTTTGAAAGCTGGCATGATCTTACAGAAGAAGTTCATAAGATTGAGAAGCAGAAAAGTCTTGCTTCAAAAACTGAAGGAAAGTATGTTCCCAGTGTGGCAAAGGAGAAGAGGCAAGAAGGTGTAGTCAATGTGGACAGAAACATTTCGATTTATACCCGAAAAAGGCAAAATCTAAGAAAAACTGATCAAAAAGCTACGGCTAATACTTCAAATGAGGATACCCCCATACAGGTGATTCAAAAGCATATTCCCCAATCAGGAATAAACTTAGATGAACCTAATAGTGAATCCCTCATAGTGGTGGATCCAGAAATTTTTTTCAGGGGGGCCTGCACAAAATTTAGTATTTTTCCAAAAAAAATCAAAAAATTTTCAAATTTGCCTATAGGTATACAGAAAAAAAATCGTATTCCAAAAGTTTTGGGGGGGGGGCCGCCACTCCCCCTAAATCCCCACTTGATCCCTCATACTGAAGATATCTATATCGCTTGCCGAGACAATGCAAAGTTCCAAAAGTTTGTGTGAAAGGACTATAGCTTACAGCCAAGCTTTAAAAGACTTGACTGCAACTGTTGAGGAGGGAAAAATCCTGAATCAACAAGGTAGAAAAGTTAAGAAGCTATACTGTAATTACCATAGGAATTACTCCCATGATACATTGGACTGCTGAAGCCCGAATTTTATCAGGAACAGACAAAAGACAAAGTTGTAAAATGAATATGGTAGGGACAGTAGATTTGGTTGTAGTGGACAGTTTGGACACACTGTAGGTAGTAATGCAACAAATTTTGAGAGAGCCAATCAAGCCAGATACCTTGGAAATACTGCAAATCAAGATGGATATCAATGGTCTGCAAATTTTTAGGAATTTATCAGACAAGAGAAGCTCAATATTCAGCATATGCAGCAATCACTACCTGTGAGTCAAAAGTTTAATTTCATCAGTCCTATTTCAAGGCTGTCATCTGAGCCTCAGAAGCAATCAGTCATGTCTTCTGGGACAGATCTGAAAGCTTATTGTGGTCAAAATGTGATAGCTAAGAAAGAAGACAAAAGTGGAAAGAAGGAGCCAAAAGTGATAAATGGCATCATAGTACAAGATCAAATGCTACAGAGTGTTGAAGTGAAGGTGAAGAATGTGAATGGGGAATTGTTAAAGAAGAAGTGTAAATTTGAAGTTCACTTCAAGTCAGATTGAACTCAAACAGAAGAAGTTGAACACCTGAATATGATAAAAAAACCTCAGAAGTTATGAGACCAGATGATTTTTGAAAGAACTGAAAATTGTGATTTGGAAAAAAAACGCCTCAAGGTCAATGAGGTACTCATGTTCAAGAGAAGGTATGACGGCGAAAAGTGATGTGAATGCGAAAGGTGCCATAATCGTCTGCAAGGAATAACAGCACCTTAGGGCAGTTCATGCAGTTGACAAAGCTGCACAGTATTTTTGTTTTTATTTCTGTTTAGTTACAATTCAAATTTTTCAACATTTGTGCAGTCAAAATCAAATTTTTACATTTTCATCTTCTACTCTCAAGTTTTCAATATTGTCTTACTGCCCTAATGTTGTCATTTGAAATTTTTGCAAATTTAGATTTTTCTTTCCAAATTGAAAATTGAGTGAACAATTTGCTTGATCATGAAGGAAATTGTATTGGATGAGCACATCAGGCAAGTCAGCCATGATATTGGCAATGAATCAAATTTTCTTTCCTATACTGATGGTGAGTTTATTTTTTGAATTTTTCAGGGGGAAGAGTCAGTCCATTTTAGGTGCTATGGGAATGATGACTTCATCCTCATACTGCTTAATGGGGGACCAAAGAGCAAATGAGAAACGAAGTGTATCAGACAGAGTATGCTATGGAGAAGTGAAGATGAAATTACAGAGTCACAGCAGAAATGCCAGAACTTTAAATTTTGTCACTGACCAAACTATATGCATTAATGTTATATATCCAAATACTTTGGTTTCAAATTTTCTCATTTCAAAACTGAAACTGAAAGGGTTCTATCTGAGTCAATTTTTGGAATTCCGAGGCATGGAGTTGTCAATAGAATGTTGGACAGAGACACTGCAGAGTCGAGTGGTGAGAGTTTGGATCGAGTGTGGGTATCCCTAAAGGTGACATTCTCCTTATTGTCTTACTAGCCAACCAAATTCAGTGACTATGGCACCTACCAATCACAAGTTTCCCCTGCATTGAAGAAGTTGTTCATGGTGGAAAGTGATGTGTATATGTCCATACAGATTTGAGTCATATTTAAATGATAAGTTATTCATTTTTATGGTAAAACACTGTAACTGCAGGTATACCTGCAAAGCAGTAATGACCCCATTTGTGGCCAGGTGATCGCATCAAACCAATAGGACTCTGCATAGCAACTATGGTTGCTTAGGGAACTCGATGTTTGCAGTGAAGTCTGGATCACATTGAATTTTGAATCTCTGGAAGGGAAAAACTGCTCATCTTGAAAGGTTGAAGTGTACACCAGAAAATAGGCTATGGAGCTAGAAATAGCAGAACTAAGCTGAATACAAGGTCACTGACACCAAGATACAGTAGCAATTTAAAGGTGGTGGACAACAGCAGTAATTTAACCAAAACAATTTTGGTCAAAAATTTTCAATTTCCATTCAATTTCATTCAATTCTTATTCAACATCCATAAATTTTCAACTCCAAATTTCAAAGCACTTTTTGATTTGCTGTTGATCTTTCAAAATTCACTTATGTGTACATCACACATTTATTCTTGATTTCAAATTATCTTAAATAATTTTGTTGTTTTTTATGTGATTTGATGTCTATTTTATTTAGATTTTTTTCTCAAACTCGAAAATGGTACCCACTACACTGGGGGAAAGGACAATAACAACGCAATTGTGCGGGATATATGGACCTGCTAGCAAAGACACTGCACATCACTCATTGGGATGAAATGATTGACAATGTAGGAAGGTACTAGGAGCTAGTGATGGAACGATGACCAAAAATTTGCCATCGGCCGATGCCGATGCATCGGCCAGGGTCACCAATGGCATTGGCCAATGTATCAGCTGATGGCCGATTGCCGATGCATCAGCTGTAACATGTACAAAATGCAACCTGAAGTTATTACACTGTAATAAATTTAAAATTATTATGAATAATTCACAAAGTTTTACTGATATTTAACAACATTTCATTCATCCAATTTGTCATCAACAACAGCATCTGTTGTACTACCTTCACTTTGATTGCTGAGTTCACTAGAAGCTTCTTCAACTTCAGTTTGTTTTTCCAGTTTGCACTATTGGATCCAATCTCAGCAATAAACGGGATCTTTTTCCACTTCTAGCATGTTTTGCTTTTTAAAATGATCATTCACTAGCTACTGACCCAATTGGAGCTGATAAAAATTTCATGGCAAGCTAAAGAAATTTTTTTCATAATGCAACTTATTTTCAACTGCACACTATTGTGACTCACATTAGCTCATTCTGTTTTTGTTGCAGCATTTTTCTTCCATTATTCTAGTAATGTATTCCAAAACAATGGATTTTGCTTGCTCAAATGTTGACATTGCATATATTTCGGGCTACAGCTCATCTTCAGATGAACTTGCAATGGCCAAATAGGGCCTGAAATTGGTCAGTTTTGTGTAAATGCTTGAATTATTTACATTAGTATTAATTGTGGCTCACAGAGAAAGTTTGGAGAATGAGATTGAAGATTCATTCAAATTTTTGAACCATATTTTCAGAAATGCGTCAATTTTGTTATTTTTGATCGACAACCATTCTAGCCAAAGCTGTAGTCGTTTTTTCTTGAAATGCTTCTAAATAATGAAAGTGAAAAGTAAGTAGTATTTTAGATTTTCACGATTTTTTGATAAACAATATATTATATAGAAATAAAAATTGGTGAGCATACTGACCTAACCCTCAACAATTTTTCGAGTGAAAAATTTACAATAAGGGCTTTATGTAAACGATTTTGACAAAGATACTGATTTGTGTCACTTTTCTATTCGGAAGCATTTTATAAAAAACAGACTGTAGTTCAGCTTTGTCTTCTGCTTGAGGATCACAGAAAGCCTAATTTATTTAATTTTGATTTGTATGATCAATATGTGTTATACTTCAAATTTCAATCCATCCTTTTTAAATCCAGGATCTAGTAAAGTTGCCAAAGCATGAAGTCTATTGTCTTCAATGGGTTTGAAGTGGGCTCAATTATCATTTCTATAAAAATATTGATTCATTTTCTCTGACAATTCCTCCTTTAATGAACCCAATCTAGGAAAGTTGAAATTGTGGATTGAGTGGCGTAAAATTCTTAATACAGAACACTTGGCTTAAATCTAAAATTTAATGAAAATAATGATAATTCACTAACATACAAATATAAATAAAAAATTTGAGAGACCAAAGTGGCTCCGAAAATTAGAATTTTAGAAACCATTTCCAAATTTTCAAGAGAACAGACTCCTAAAATGATAAAACAAAAGCCTGCTTGGGGGTATTTGGTTTACAGCAGGGTTTTTTTTGGTTTTTTCTCGACAGGCCATTTGGCTCCTAAGGTCTAAATTTTACAGGCCAATAGGAATTTTAACAAGTTAAAACTAAAAAAGTTTTTTTAGTTTTAACTTGTTAAAGCTTTTCAACAAATTTAGCCAAAAACACTCTTTGAAATCACATGAGAGGCCCATATAACAGATCAATCATATTGAATACATTCTTAATCACACACAGAATCCCAAGGCTCACAAATTAGGTCAGTCATTATTCAAATCAATCATCAGGGTTTTTCCGCACAAGCCAGGCTGATCTGTAACTTGGGGAAAAATTTGGGTGCACATATAAATTTTGAGTTGCTCAATCCAAAGCTGATAAATTTTCCAAATGATCAGGAAATGATAAAAAGTTACATCCCTTGTATTTTATTCAGTTCACGTCAGCTTCAGACTTTTAAAACTAAATTTCCAAAATTTTGAAGGAAAAAGCAAAAGGCTGACTGGAGTAACTTGTTCGGAACTTTTGTGATTTGGAGGCTTCTAAAATGTTGGAAAATTCATTTATCCAGCACATTCTTCTGAATTTACCAACAATTGATCATGATCTTTACATCATCATTTTGACAAAAGAGGTTAAACATTTTTGCTTCATTTTTAATCTGATATATCTGGAGCCAGTACCAATCATGATTAGTTATTAAAAAGTTTTCAAATGATTTGAAGATTAAAAAAGTGGGATAGGTATTTTACTTTGACATGAATATTGATAATCATTTCTGGCCCTTAGCACCAGAAAAAAATTTCAGATTTTGATATACTACAGCGTTGAAAAGTGAAAATTTTAAATATCTTTTCCCTGCATGTGTCCAATTTTTCAATGAATCCAATTTGTTTTCAGTCTGGCAAACTAAAATTCAAAAATTAGGCAAGCAACAAAGAATCTGGATGGCTCCTTCAGATAGTAAGAACTTCTGCCATTTTCCCATGCTGATGATGTTTCCATCATTTTTCCAACGCAAAAAGTTATGTTCATGATAGCCGAAAATTCTAAAGCACTGCAAAACGATTTTGTAAAAACAATCTAGAAAATCCTTGATTTTTGTCAAATACGCCAAAAAACAATACAAGCTCTATCACAATTCTCCCATAATATGCTGATTTTTAAAAGCTATAAGCATAAAATGGGCCAACATTTTCTAACTGTACATCAGAATGATACCAAGAATAATAAATGATTTGAAATTGGGCATGAATCACCGGAAAATTTTTGGTGTTTTCCATTTCAAAATGTATAACATGTGTCTCCGCACAGGAACTTAATAATCAAAAGGGTCATTGTTAAGGCTATGATTTTTATAAGCCAATTTGGCTTGTGCTGCTAAATTCTTAGGAGCCAGTCAGAATTTTTAGGAGCCATGGCCCCCAAATGGCCTAAAAAACACTGGTACATGGACACCTTTTTCCCCTAGTTAACTGTAGTAGTTGGGAAAACACATTAAGAAAAATATTTTGGCCTTGCTCATGGACTTCTACGAGTTTTAATGGGCCATATCAGCATTTCCTGATTCTTGAATGTACAGAACAAAAAAGTAATAATTCCAATCAGATACTGCCAAGAAAAATGTAGAACACAACAATTTACAGTCGAACACAGTTAATGAACACTCTGGATATTGAGCATTTACGCTTAATAAACACACTGTAGCACAGTCCCAACTCAATTCCTATAGTTTCTTATATACTGATAATGAACACTTACGGATAGTGAACACTTTTATTTCAGTCCGCTGGGGGTGTTCATTAACCATGTTCGACTGTATTTTGTTATCAGGACGATTAAGGATTTCACAGAAATAATTTTTAAATACGAGAAACTACTACATGTCAAAAGATATGAGTGAAAATCAAATTGATGATATCTGATTGAAAGATGTAATGTTAGCTGAGAAACCATAATGGGTTGGAGATACTAAACTAAACTTATTTAAGTCATAACCGAAAACTGGACAACTTATTCATAAATCAGAATGAAATGCCCTGACTCTTCCAGATTTTTCGTGGTTTTTTTAATTCGCCTTACTACCCCAGCTTTACCACTACAATCCCACATTATTTTTTAAACTTGAAATCGTGAATAGTTTTCGTTATTTCAGAATGATAGGATAACCTTTACTTTGATTAATTAAACTGAATTAGAAACAAATAAGAACTTAAAATCAGCTGGCTGCAGACATGTAATACATTGGTGAAGCGGGCTGGGGGATTTGTGCAGGAAATCTTGAAGGTATGACAGTTAGAATGGAATTCAAAATTTCTCACTACAGCCGAAAATTTCTTCTGCAAGGACCTTCGAAAAAACAATCATCAAACTATCAATTTTTCCATAATTTTTCTGTGATTTTGTCATGCTGAGTTCCATGAACTTACTTCAGTTCTTGCTAATCTCATAACTTCGACTCCCCGATTCAGAAGCCTGTGTAAATGACTGGCTTGAATGCGTTTATTATTCCATAGATCAATTCTATTCCATAAAGTGTCATCTTTGCTTAAAAAAAAGTTACATTTAACTCCAAAAAGTGATTAGAAATCAGCCATCTTTTAAATTGAAGCAAAAATGCAAACACATTGTATTCCAATTTAAAGCTACGAACATACAATCAAAAATATCACATAGGCAACTAACCAAAAAAGTGGATTTGGAAACGAGATATGACGTCAATTATGGTTTAATGTTTTCTATAATCGATTCACTTGACTTTTGATTATTGTCTCAATACTAAGAATTTTTTAAAACGACAAGTTCACTGCTAATGGGAACATTCAGTTTTCAAACAAAACTTCACCTCAGACGACACCATCGATGGCAAGTTTTGCTGCAAGCAACTAACGTTTTCTTTGGCAGAAATTGGAATATGGAAAGAATCATTTCGTCTGATAATTTATTGATGCAGTCTGAAAAATCGAAAAGCATGGGTTAGAAAAATTAACATATGAAAAAAAAATAAAAATACCTAATGATTCATGATGCCGATGACGAGCTCTCAGAAAAATTCGTGGTGACTTATAGGACTGGGTGTTAATATTTCCATCACTATTAATTTGACGAAAAACTTGTCGAAATTCATTTGGATGTGTATCGCTCAAATTTTCATTCTGAAAACAAACCATTTACATTCCTTTTACCATCAAGGTAACAGAAAACGTATTTTCTAGCTGTAAAAAATTGATGACAGGCCACATGTAAACTCTGAATGTTCGATCATAAATTGAGATAATTTGATTCAAAAAATTTTTGACTAAAGACAAGCTGAATTTTGAGCTACATTAAAGCTTGATAACCTTTACAGACTGCTTCCATAAAACTGAATAGATGAAATCAATCAAGAATATTAATCACCTTCGTTTTTCCCCAATCTTCTGTGCAAAAAAAATCACAATTTTTTGCAAAGTTTTGTACATTTTGCATTTTAGTTTCCGAAACACTTAAGCAACATGATTAATACTAGAGATATCATACATATGATGAAAGTGATGTTATGAAGATATAATGACGATTATGATCCTGCATAAACGTTAATTCGGCAATAAAATGTGATAGACCTTCTTTCTACAAATTTTTAACTAAACAAAACTTCACCAAGAGTCGTATAAAATTTTTTCCACATTTACATATACAAAGACCCAACATTCTTGCCACATTCTGCAAAAATTTTCCACCAATAGGGTCATCTGTAGAAGAAAACAATGATATTAACCAGGGTTTTTTTTGGTTTTTTCTCGACAGGCCATTTGGCTCCTACGGTCAAAATTTTACAGGTCAATAGGAATTTCAACAAGCCAAAACCAAAAAGTTTGTAAATGAATGTGGTTAGTAAAAAAATTTTTTTCCTTGGTAAATTTAGTCAAAAAACAGTAGAAGCCCACATTACAGATCAATCAGTTTGAATATATCCTAAAAAACACACAGAATAATAAGGCTCACAAATTATATCAGTTATTATTCAAATCAATCATCAGCGTTTTTTGCACAACCCAGGTTGATCTGTATTAATTTTAGTTCCTCATTCTAAAATTGATAAATCAATTTCATCAGACTTTCAAAATTGAATTTCTTGAGTTTTGGCTGCGAAATCAAAAGTCTGGCAAAAGTAACTCGTTCAGTGTCTAGAGCCGAAAAATTTTGATTTCGAGGCCTCTAAAATGTAGGAAAATGAATTTTTCAGCACATTGTTCTGCAACTGCTGATGACCGATCTTTTCACTGTTTGCTTGGCGGAAGAGGTCAAACATTATACGTCCATTTTGAAACTTATACGTCTGGAGCCAAATTTTCGGTATTTTTCATTTTAAAATTCATAAAAATTCATCTCCGCACAGGAAGCCCTATAGCCTAATCAAAAAGTGTGGTTGGTTAGGCTCTCATTTGTACAAGCCAATTTGGCTTGTGCCCCTAAATCTTTAGGAGCCAATCTGGAAGCCATGGCTCCAAACCGGCCTAAAAACCCTGATACTAACACAGATTCACTGGAAAGATTAATGCTTACTTCAACGCTAGGCGACAAAACAAATGAAGAGCATCGCTTGCCCTTAGCTTTCTCGAGCATGGGTTCAAATGCTGATCTGGAAAACGTCGGAGATCCGGCCATTGCACGACAAAAATTTGCCGAATAAATGAATAGTAAAAGTCTTAAACATTTAATTTAAAATGAAAAAAGAAAAACCGTTACATAAATAAAAAAGTTTGAAAATGCAAATGTAAAAATTATGACATAGCACATTTCATATGGGCGTTTTTGCAAAATGCGCTTACTCTATGAAGGGAAAAGTAAACAAATCGTTGTTTGAAACGAGCGCGATAATATTAAGCGATCAAAACTATTTATCGGGAAGGTATATATAAACTCTCTGAATTTGAATCGGCGCGATAAATCGATTGTTATTTTGGTGGCTAGGCTATTCATGCGCGCTATTTGTTTAGTAATTTAAGGTAAAAAATTTGAATTGCTGAAGCACAACGATCAAACCTGGCTTGAAATTCAGAGAAAGAAAAAACATGAGTTCCATAGAAGCAAGTTTTCTTGGGCCAAATTGGAGCCATGGCTTCTAGGAAAGGTGAAATGGCGTTAAAAAATTTCTTGCTCAAGAGCTTAATCTGGCTTGTGAAAAGTTGAATGTTCTTCCCAATTTCAGAGCATTTTTGCGTCTAAATATAGAAAAAAGCTGAAGAGCTCAAAATTTGTTCACTAAGTTTCCAGTCATTTTCTCGCTCAAAAATGTTCACATTTTATGTTTTACGAGTATGTCTGCTCTTGAACTCGTCTGTTTCTTGGAGCCAGAAATTTAATCAACACGATGAAAAATGAACATTTTGTAGTCCTAACTCATCATGATTCGAAAATTAATGGAACTCGAACGATCAAAGCTTCAAAAAAGCATATTGGGAAAAAATCGGCTGTTGACACTCAACCATAAAATTTTTCCCATAAATCTTCGGTCATATGACCAGTCATATGATGACACCCCCTCAAGATTTTATTTATCTATCTATACCTGTAGTTAGGGGCATAGGGGAGAGGTTGGGGAGGGGGGACCCCCACCCCCAACTTGGTCAAACCCTATACCCAAATGTTGGGACCCCCACCCCCAACTTAGTCAACCCTATACCCAACCCTCCCCCCCAAACTCGGAAAAATAGGAAAAAATGAAGGAAAAAGTGGCTTTTTTGGCCGTTTTTGGGGAAATTTTCGAAATTTTTTCGACTTTTTTGGAGTTTTTTCGACCCCCCTCCCCAAAATTTTGGAAATGTTGGGACCCTCCCCCCCCCTAAACTGCTCGGACCTCTTACAGGTATGTATGGGGGGAGGGTGGGCGACTTTTTTGGGGCCGGTATCACTAATTCGCGCCACTAATGCTCATATCACTTTGAAAATAAAAAGTTATTACTTACTATTTTTTATTTTTGGTCGAAAAAGGTATTTTTTAAGCACTTACTGGGGTGTTCTTAATGAAATACTGACTTTTCCAGCTTTTACATGTCATTTTCCAGAATTTTTCAAGGTTTTTTCGGAGAAATATATAATATAATTCCTATATTAATTGGGACAAATGTGTGCACCATATGTGCTATCAACTAGATTAGTGTCGCCAAAAAAATTAAAAACAAAAATTATCAGCCGAATATCGACCATTTTTCATAAATTTAGTCAAAGCAACAGAAACCAAATCAGTTATGGACTGAAATAAGTAAGTAAAATTTAGAAATCAGACAACCAACCAAAAATTATTCGACCAGAAAGAAATCCTGGCATCGCCCAGTACTAACCAGAAATAAATTTTCTTCTGTATTGCAGTGCTCATCTTTGAACAATTTAATTTAATCTGCCATTTTTCGTAACAGTAGTTGTCTATTTTTCTTTAAGTAATTATGTTGCAACTCTTTGACAGCTTCTTTGTGCCGATAATGGTTGTTTTTCAGCACGAACTCTTCTCCACGATTGTGTAAAGCGTCCTTTTTTATTGTTTTTTGTTTTAAAATGTGTTTCTGGTCAAAAAAGATAAATATAGTTGCTGTTTGTAAGAATGTAACATTTATGAATAACTTGACATTAGCGTTTTGATGATGGTACTCATAAAGACCTCGAGGAGGGTTTCAGAACCTGTTTTATTTCAAATCTATATATACATCAAACGGCATTTCTCATTTACTGAAAGACAACATTAATGCTAACATGCTTATTTTTGCCGATGATGTTAGAACCTAGTATAAAGGCAAATAATTTTAAGCATCAACAACATGATTTACTTTGTATATCGTGGCTAAATGGTCAGCAGAATTCCAACTAAATCTGTCATCAACTGCATTTGGGCAGTAACAATCCGAATATGGATACGGAATTAATGAACTTCTGTACCTGAAACACACAATTAAATCAAAGATTTGAGTGTGTAATGTTATCGGGAAATCGGAAATTTGATGAAATATCAGTACAATCAGAAAAAATGTTTACTCTTCTAAACTTCGATATATTTCCAGAAGTTTGGTTAGTAATATATACATACAACGTTTTTCTGATGAACCGTAAATTTTATGTGAGACCTTTTCTTGATTGATGTAATGATCATCCATCTCACCAGCTAATACTTAAACGGTCGGAAACGTACATAAGTATTTCTCTAAACGTGTCATTAAATTCTCAGATTATTGTTTTCTTGAATGGCTCGCAATTCTAAAACTGATATCTTTAAAAAAAGATTCTTAAACCACCATAACCATGAATCACGTTATCTTCCTAGAGGACGGATTTGAAGTTGGAAGACTTCTGCGCCATAATTTAATCAACCACGAGGTCATAAAACAATTTGAAACTAAAAGTGAGACTGAAAAATTCTCTTTGATGGACAGAACAGTCAGCTTTTGGAAGAAACACTACCAGCTGTTAGTTTTCGCTAGTATTAAAGAGTATTTATAGTTTTATAACAAAAATTTTGTTCTGCACCATTCCTGTAACGAAGCCCCGAAGACTGGTTGGAGAAAGGTCAGGCGACTTTTTTGAGCGGAGGAGGGTCATCGATTGTCCAAAATCGAAAAGTGTTCCTGAAACAAAAAATTCGCTTTTTCACCAAAAAGTCACGAAAACGGTTTAAAAAATAGTTTGTTTTTCTTTTAAAAACCTTAAAGATGTACTCGTTGCGCGAGGCATCAAGGAAAAAGCCATTTGTGACCATTTTTCAAAAATTTTAATTTCCAGCATTTACGGGGTCCGTATGATTAATATACGGCTAGCCACCTGACTGGTAAATCCTTGTGGGGGATCACCCAATGGTTATAGCTACAATGGCCGACGATTTCGAATGTTGGGGGGTTTCCTAAAGCACTTTTCCAATAACATGTGTGTTTTGGACAATTCTAAATTTACTGACCTTTTCGACCATGCACCACAAATATGGAATTCTGATATACCAATTATAATTTCCGACTCAATAGCAAACCACTTGCTATTGACTTTTTTATTACTTTTACTAATGTTCATGGTTTTCCATTTTGAAATGCTGTTGCAATTGATATTATTTTTATTCTTGAACGCATTTTTGCAGTGCACTGTTACCCACAAAAAATTCTAAAAATCAAAGAAAATGAAATTTCCTGAAATTCTCCCAAATTTTGTTGTAAAATAAATAATGTTAAAGCATCTCTCATAAAGAGTAGTATGCTGTAGTTGTTCTTCGATCAGAACAATAAATTTTACCGCATTACGATGTACAAGCTCTCAGTACCTTGACATCGTGTAATTAAAAGTTTTCGTGATGTTCCTCGGATATTTTTTGACATCCGGATATCCGGATTTTTGGATTGATCATATATCTAGATTCCCAGATCTCGATCTCGACAAATCTCGGTATTTTTCACATCTCGATCTCGGATATTCGATTTCTGCGGATCTCGATCTCGCTCGATCTCGGTATTTTTTAAGATTTTATCCGAGATATTATTCGAGATTTTTTACATAATTTATAAAATAATAAGACGTATTAATTTTAATTTTTTTTAGATTTTTTGAGAAAGGTCAACACGTCAACTTTCTCAACTTTTTGAAGCGTTTGTTCTATTTTTAATGAAAATTCAATTCAAAAGCTTCACGGAAGTATTTTTAGAAAAGTTCTACGCTTCTGACTCATTTCTTTTTGGTCAAATTTATGAAAGGTTACGAACAAATAAATGGTTTAAAATTTTTCGAATGATAAATTTCTAGAAATTACGATTTATGAACACAAAATTTAAATTTAGTTTTTGAAATATATGATCAGAACAGGGCCGTGCGCAGGATTTTTTCATGGGGGGGCGGACTAGATTTTTTCACTGAATAGCCCCAGAAAATGTTGATCTTACGTGGATATACTGTGTGCATCACCGTTTTTTTCCTCTAAGATTTTTTCCACATGAGAACCGGACCCAAAATTGTTTTCCTCATTTTCCAAAAATTTTCCACATTTTTAAAAACGCTTATAATGTGACTTCGGATCCTTTTTTATGCATTTTAGGAGCATACCCAAGCATTTTGTTGTATTTGTAGTCAGAAACCTGCAAAAATGAGGAAAAAAATTGAGAAAATTCTGGTTATGTTAGTCAAAATGAGCTCATGAAGAATATATTGGTGTTCTATAGAATGGTCCGGCGCCGAGCGCCGGAAAAATTTTTTGATTTTCACTTTCTAAAACGCTGGAAAATGAACTTTCATAACGTTGGGAAATGAATTAAAATCAGACTGATGAAGCGTAATTTGCGTCCCATTCCGGCGCGCAGCGCCGGAAAAATTTTCGGGTTTTTGTATTCTAAAACGCTGAAAAATAAATCTCTCCATCAGATAATTCGTGAACAAATGTTTTGAAATCGCGTTCTAGAGTAATGTCTTCAATTTCCACCTTCAATAAACGCAAAAGTTCAGATTGCAAACGCTAAAAAAATTCCAATCATCGAGAGAAAAAATTGAGAGACTTGATGAAAAATCTCTATTTTCGGCGACATAATTGACTGTAAACGATTAGAAAATGAAACGAGCTAACTTGATTGATAGAAACTGTTGATCATTAATTAGTAAGTCGAAGTAGATATGCTAACGGCCGCGCCTGATAGAATATAGTTATAATTATACCCATGACCGGCGCGGAGCGCCGGAAAATTTTGAGATTTTGACCTTTTAAAGTCCACTAAAACGCATGTTTTCGGTTTAGAGTTACTGCCTCAATGGGGGGGGGGGCGGCCGCCCCCGCCCGCCCCCTTGCGCACGGTCATGGATCAGAATGATTGTCAGAATGCTTAAGAAAGCTCAAAAACACTTGAAATAAAGCGTCTGTGAGCCTTTTCAAGCGAAAAAACGAGGATTTTAAGATTTATGTAAAATTTGATCCCTTTCCACATTGTGGGAAAAGGTTCATGGAAAAAAAACAGTGGACCAAAGTGGATAAGTGCCATTATTTTAATTATTATTATGTATTTCCTAACTTAGTCGCAGCTTTAAGCATGTATGCCTTCATTTATCACTCAATCTATAATAGTTTTCATCACGCTAAACGTATTATATCAAGTTTTGACTGCTAATCTTCAATATTTTATCATGATATTTAATGAAAATTCGCATTTTTTCCTTGACGCAGTTTTTGAGAAAGATCAATACTTCAAGTCTCTAAGCTTTTTGTAGTGATTATTTCCTTCCTAATGTTAAATCAATTTAAAAGCTTTATGGAAGTAGTTTTTGGAAATTTCTACTTTTCAGCCAAGTTCATGAGAGTTTGCGCTAAAGTGCATGCATAATTGCATAAAATTTTCAATGATCAAATGATTTATATTTTTTGGTATTATGTCTAGTGCATGGTCAGAAAATGTCGTTCTGGCATATGTTTATCGCTTTTAAACATCAACATATTATAAATTAGATGTTTTATCTTGCACTGTTTTCTTAAAGAATCTGAATAATTTGATGAAAACCAAAGTTTATGTCGATTACGCAGTCCTTAAAAAATTTACACGTTCGTTAACATAGTTTTTCTGCATTTGAGAAATAATTGAGGAATTTTTTGGTCGTTTGGTGGCTAACTAAAAATTGATAAAATGTGGATTTCTGGGAGCTTGACGATGTTGTGCATCACGTAAATTGAAATTAGGCCTGGAAAACCTCCCTCGGCGAAAAAAATTGTATATAGAAAAGAAAATTGTTTATAGAAAAGAAAAAAAATTGTATATAGAAAAGAATCGTAGAAAATCTCGATCTCGCTCGATCTCGAATAAAATAAAATTTTCATCTCGATCTCGAACATACTAGAGTTCCATTCTCGATCTCGGTCTCGACTTCTCCAAAAATTTGATCTCGGAACAGCCCTAATATATATATATATATATATATATATAGATCATACATTAAATTAGGGGGAAGCGCTATGGGAACCCCCCTCCCAGAAGTCGTCGACCATATGGCTAGCCATAGGGTAGCCCTACGGACCCTCATACTTTTGGTCGGAAAAATGTCAATTTTTAAACAAAAAATGGTCAAAAACGTCAATTTTCTCGGCGCTCCGCGCCATAAATACATTTTTTATCATTTTTTAGACAAAAATTACTATTTTTTAAACCGTTTTCAGGACATTTTTCGTGAAAAAATCGAATTTTTTTCCCTTCAGAGACCACTCCCCCAAAAATTTTGGGAATTACTGACCCCCGGCCCAAAAAAAGTGGCCCAACCTCCCACCCCCAGACCTCGGGGCTCCGTTATATGTATGATATATATATATATATATGTGTGTGTGACAGAGTCGACGTTTTTAAATTTTATGAAAGTAAGCTTCTACAATGATTTTTGACGTCATCATTGGTAGTGACGTGCGTCGGATGTTCGGATGGATATTTTGAAAACCGGATATCCGGATGTGAAAAAATATCCAGATACTTTCTGTGTTCAAAAAGGAAGTAAGGTTTACTGAGAAGTTAGGTGCTATATTATTACACCAAGTTTCAAAAACAAAACAACAAGAGGTTCAAATTATAAGTGTCATATACTATTCAGCAGGGTTTTTTTAGCGCGAGTCCCAGGGTTTTTTTTTGACCTAGGAGTCACAAGCCAAGTGGCTTGTTGACCTAAAATTTTACAAGCCATTCCAAATTTTTACAAGCCAATTTTATAATATCAGTATACGTGAATAAATTCCAATGCTAGGTTATTTTTTAAAGAAATGTATATATTGAGCATCATGGCAATCGATCAGCAAAGAGATGTCATTCAACATTTATTAAATAACATTTTAGAGCCGTCAATTCATCAAAATTCAGGAAACTTTTGAAATTTTTGAGTTTGATCGAAGTTGAATCTACAAGCATTGTGGAACAAATTTTCGAGCAAATTATCCAAGAACATAATGACTTTCAATTACAGGAGAAATCGGCGGTTAAATTGTCTATGATGACAAGTGAGAGCCCAAAAAGCTTTTAATCTTTCCTGCCTGAAACGCCGGAAAATTTTTTGAATATTGACATTCTGCGATGTTGGAAAATCAATTTCCCAAACACTTATTTGAAGAATTAGATTCGAATTTTCTGTTCAAAAGTCGTAATTTCTATAATTTTATGTTTGAAAAATTTTAAAACCATTAATTTATTCTCACACTGTCATGAACTTGGCCGAAAAGATATGAGTAAGAAGAGTAGAAATTTCCGAAAACTACTTACACGAAGCTTTTGAATTGATTTTACATTAAGAAAGGAATAATCGCTTCAAGAAGTTTACAGACAGTTTATTGATCTTTCTCAAAAAATGTGTCAAGGGAAAAATGTGAATCAAAAAATGAAATCAAAAATATCAAGATGAAATATTGAAGATTACTAATTAAAACATGAGATAATACGTTTAAGATGATTAAAACTATTAAAGATTAAATGATAAGTGAAGGCAGACTTGTTAGAAGCGGCGCCTGAGCTAGGAAATAAATAATAATGCTTATTTAAATTATAACCGGCGCGAAGCGCCGGAAATTTTTGAGATTATGACCTTCTAAAATGCACCAAAATGCGTCTTTTCAGTATCCGATATGATCAAACACATGACTCAAAAAATTCTGACAAGCCATTTTGGCTTGTTGGACAAAAATTCTACAAGCCATTTTGTCAGTCCAACAAGCCATGGCTTGTAAAATGCTAAAAAAAAAACTATGGCGAGTCCCATTAACATTCGTGCTAATGAAAAAATATTTCACCAGCACATTTAGCACTGTTGACAAATTTTACATTGTTGGTGTCAAACTAATGTGCAAGTTTGTTAATTCTGATAACATGCTTTCATTGTATTAACTCATGAAATGATGCTTGATATTTGTACTTTTAAAAGGAATAAGTCTTATTTGATTTTAATTAAATCAGCTCATTCTAGCCTTATTCACTTGATTAGTTGACCGACACGTAAATACTCTGTAGTTAGTATGACAGTAATACTTTTAGGAATCGCTAAATTCGCATTCTGTTTCGATAAACGTTCACATCCTTTCATTGTATTTGGAACTGCACTTCAACTTCAATACTGGATGTCGATTGATTTTTTCAGAAAATGTACCATTATATTTGCTACTCACTATTACTGATTTACCTAAACTTCAGCATATGTCAAAACATGTGTTTTCAATCAAATTATGTACCTAAGTAGTGTCCAAGTGGTTAGAGCCGAAGCGAATTCAACTCATTCACTATGCAAAACTGACGGAGAATGACGATATTGACGAACTTGTTATTTGTGATGATGGCGATTTTTGATTTTTCACCACAATTTTGTGATACTCTTAACTTTCTTCTCGAACTTTTTTCAAAAATTTCTCCCTTTCAGTCATTAGCACGCGCGCTAAAGAAACCTGATATTCAGTTCAGATATAAGTTTAATAATGAACATTCAATAATCTTTGCCAACTTTTTTTCCTACAGTAGATATTGCAGTTTAAAAAAGTAGCATTGTGTACAATAGTAAGTTGACCCAGTACTTATTATGTGACTTCTTTTTACTCTATGCAAACAACATAAAAATATCCGGATATGGAAATTTGTGATGGCATTAGATATTAAAAATTTCCCTATTTCAAATTTTATTTCAACAATCATCAGGTGAAAAAATAAGGATAAAATCATCAGAAAAGGTAGAATCAAAAACTAAACGTTAAATATCAATAGTTAGTGAGCATTATTGATTATGATGATTGCATTAGTGATTGAAAAAGTGCTTGACTTCCTGAGAGGCCACCGTTTGTTCATTGACAAATTTCAAGTGCAATTCAATAATTATATGAGATAACATACATTAGAACTTTTTGACGTTTTATTTTAAATGTGCTGAAAATTTATTACCTACACAACAGATTATTTCTCGAGTGGGATTTTTACAAATTGCGAGGACTCCGCAAAGACAGACATTTAAAAAAATTATTAATTCTTTGACTAATTCATTTCAACAAAGAAATGGTACTGTAAATGCAGTCAGTTGAAGAAAACCTGAATAAAAAATCTAAAAAGCAAGTCACATAAGAGGATAAACTGAAAATAAAAATAGAAAAGCTGCAAGTTTGTCAATAAAAGCATAACTTTATATTGCTAGCATTTTTAGTTGATCACTTCGTATTTGTGTCATCTGAAAATTAGTTTGATTGGATTTCACTATAGCCTGTTCAACGAATCTATTTAGTGTTCTAACTTACCTTTTTTCGTCATTTGTGTTATAAGTATTCCGTAAAATGTTTGGATGTCCGGATATACGAAGAACGTCACTAATTATAACGTTATAACAATCATCAAGTTGGAAAGCATAATATCAGCAGAAGTTGAAATCCTGATTACTCTTCAAAAGACGTTAACTATCAATAGTTAGAGATGAAATGGGCAGAAGCTTTAAAGCAATGAAATGTTGATTGGATTATGGTACTAGACTTCCTACAAGAACCACGCTTTAGCCAAAGCCAGGTAAATAATTACACTAAAACATAAAACCAGCACGAATCGCCGGAAATTTTGAGGTTTTAAACTTCTAAAACACAACTTTGGCTTATCATTCCATAATTCGGGCTTATCTTGCAATAAAAACAGCTACATCATGAAAATCCTAATCGAAATTCTTTGATTTTTCTATCTTTTTCAGGTATAACTTTCTTCATGACTTTGCGAGGTTTCCAGGTTGCTGGACACCCTGATTAACTGATATCCTCCCACAAAACTTTAGATAGTCTGTTAACTTCCTCCGCTTAAGAATTACTTTTATCCTGTACTCAACTGGTTAGAGCTCTCACAAGTATAGGCCAATCATATGGCCTAGTCATAGAAAAACCACTTTTTCGGTCGAAAAAAAACTGAAAAATATCAATTTTTAAGGTAGCTATTTGATTTGATTCACTACTCGGATACAAGAGTAGACAAGAATAAAAAAAGTACAAGAATTATAATGATAAGTTCCGAAAATGACAATTTTTTAGGAGATTCACGCTTTCATTTTTATGGTTTTTAATACAAAAACTACTCTTTTTGAACCGCTTTTCGGACTTTTTGAGCAAAAAAAATCGAATTTTTTTCTCTCAATGACATTCTGCAATTTTGGGTGATTGAGGCTTCCGGTCATAAGAAAGTCACCTTTACCTCCTCAGACCTCAGATCACTGTTACACGCACACGTCGTGATCAGCCACTGAAGAAATATGGATTGTAACTTGTTTATCCTCCTTTACGGAGCAAAACACCGAAAATTTTTTGAATCTCTTGATACTCTAGCTAGAAAATCTTTATAAACCTATTAATCTATATAAACGATGTTCAGACGCGAGAAATATACTTCGCGATGTGATTAGAATCCGCTGGATAGTGCAATTAACCCGTTAGAGAAATCAATAATTGTTTATGAATTCGAACAAAACAAAAAAACACATATCGATTTTGAGCCGAAAACAGGCAATTATAAAATCATACCTGAAAGAGCTGCGGCCAGATGGGTACACTAGAGGTCCCCAAGGTTAGATTTTTTGGGTAGGGGTGAAATTGAAAATTTGCGGGGGTAGTGTAGCTAAATTTCCACTAAACACGTCATTTTGTCTCAAAATTAGGCAGCTAGTGATCGATTCAAGGACTTTAGGTTAGGGGTAATACCCCCTCATACCCCTCCCCATGAGGCACTCTGGGGTACACGATAAAAACCAGAAATCGTCGACCATATGGCTAGCCGTATGGTAGCCGTGGGAACTCTATACTTTTAGTAAGAAAAATACTGAAAAATGTCAATTTTCTTTCTGACTTGACTTGAAAAAAATTGTAGGTTTTTTCGCCTTTTGGAAGTTTTTTTCGCTTTTTTTAACACTTCAACATTTGGGGGGTCATGGCACGCCCAACCCCTCCTGCCTACAGGCCTGGTCCCACCCCATCCCGGTTACAGGCAGGCTAATAAAGCCTGAAAATTTTGCAACTGTTCAATGACTATCTAATTTCCAACCAAACCGCATTAAAAGTCTAAAATGCACCTTTTTTTACCTAGAATCAAACTCAAATTTTTCTCCATTTGACAAAAGTAGCCAAAAAAATTCCAACGAACTTTTCGCCAAAACACCGATTTGCTGATGATAACAGAGGTTCGGAATTCGATATTCGGACGAATACTCATCCATCCCGCCCGTACCTGTAATTGAGAGAAGGGGATTGAGGGGGAACCCACCCCAACTTGGACTGACCTATTACCCATACATGTAATTGGGGGGAAGTGCTATGGGAACCCCCCCCCCCAGAAATCGTCGACCATATGGCTAGCCATTGGGCGACCGCCCCCCCCCCAGGATTTTCTAATCCAATGGCTAGCCATATGGTAGCCGTTGGAACCCCCATACTTTTGGTCGGATAAATACTGCAAAATGTCTATTTTTTGGTTAAAAATGTCAATTTTTGAACGAAAAATGGTGAAAAATGTGAATTTTCTTGGCGCTTCGCGCCATGGATACATTTCTTCGGTATTTTTTAGGGAAAAATTACTATTTTTTTAACTATTTTTCGGACTTATTTTGTGAAAAAATCGATTTTTTTTTCCTTCAGAGGCCCCTCCCACCAAAATTTTGGGAATTACTGACCCCCGGCCCAAAAAAAGTGGCCCAACCCCCCCCAGACCTCGGGGCTCCGTTACATGTATGCATGTATGCATCACCCATACCCAAATGTTGGGAAATCTGCTCCAACTCGAAAAAAATGCGAAGAAATAGTCTTTTTGACATTTTCGGCTGTTTTTGAGGACCTTCAAAACTTTGGGAAACTAGGCACACCCATCCCACTGAGGTTGACTACCCTTCAACTGATCGGATCTCTCACAGGTATGATCCTTTTGTTTTTCTAAGATTTATTCCACACGAGAACCATGAATAAAATTATTTTCCTCACGTTCCAAAGATTTTCTACATTTTTTAAAATGTTTGTAATGTCGCCACGAGTGCTTTTTTCCGCATTTTAGGAGCATACCCAATTATTCTTATGTTTCCGGACTCAGTAACCTGCAAAAATGAGTAAAAATAGCCTCATTCCGCCGCGAAGCGCAAAAAATGAACCTTGCTGCTGTATGAATGTATGAAAGATTTTATTACCTGTCGAAAAGAATGCAAAATTACAATAGAAAATATAATTAGTTGAGAACAAGCAAATAATGAATAAATGTGAAAGATCAGTAAACTATTTAGTGACAAGTAATAGGAAGCGCAGGTTACATTTCTGTAACAGGCTAACGCGCTCCCCCAAGATAATTTGAGAAATCAATTTTGGCAATTTTCATTTTGAATGTGTGTGAATTGGAAGAACTGAGAATTTCATTTGGAAGTTGATTCCAAATATTAATATAACCTATTAGAGAAATCATATAACCCAATATTTGTTTTTGCCTTACCAGTTTGGAGTTAGTGCTCATTTTTACGACGATTTTTACGACATTTTTTATCTTGCTGAATAAAAGCTCTGAATTCGCAGTGGAATAGTCTATTCAATTTTCATTATTTATGAATGCTTTTGCGGGTTGAAACGTTGTTGAAACTGTTTGAAAAATGTCAAGCCGGCAAGAGAAGAAATTGAGAGGATTGATGTAAGAAAAATCTCCATTTTCGGCAAAATATCGACTCTTAAGGAATAAAAAATAGATAATTCAGTTGATAGAAACAGTTGGAGGTTAATTAGTAAGTGGAAGTAAATATGCTAACCGTCGCGCATGATAGAAAACCATGAGAATTACTCATTACCGGCGCGAAGCGTCGGAAAATTTCAAGATTTTGATGTTCTGAACTTAAGAAAAATGCATTTTCTCGGGTCCGAACTCTCAAATTTTTTCGACAATGAGAATCACGCAAAAAAATTTTTCTTTATCCCAAAACTTTTCCCTCAAGAGACCCCATTTAGTGGCATAGGGTTTTCCGCTATGTTTCGCCATTTGGCAAAGGAGGTCAAAATTTTTTGCCATTTTCACCATGTCGTTTTTTCGCTTGAAGATGCCAACACATGCTCAATTTATGCATTTTTGAGCTTTTCAAAACATATTCATTATTCTGCAGCCAGTAGTCATTCACCAAAAATGAAGAAAAGACAAAAAAATCTGACTTTCGGGTCAGATTATGACTAGAATATATCAAAATTAATAGTGAAATAGCCAAAGTGAGGAAATCCTCAAGTGTATAGAAATCATACATGTGATTGAAGGGATTGGGGGGGGCGAACCTCTAAACTTGGTCGAACTCTATACCCAAATGTCGCAATTATACCTGTATTTGGGGAGGAGGGGGACAGCCTGAACTTGGCGGAACCCTGCACTCAAATGTCGGGACCTCCTAACTAAAAAAAATTTGGAGAAAGTGGCTTTGTTTTTGTCTTCTTTGCGAAAATTTCCGACTTCTTTTGGGGACCCCCAAAAACCTTTGGAAATTTTGGGATCGCCACCCCAAAATTTTAGGTTTACCTACCCCCCCCCTGACTGGTCGAATCTCTACCAGGTATGGTCGGAATCAGGGGTTTTTTCCCGCACAGTGCGGATTTTTTTGGGGTCGTGCGGAGAATTTTCTGAGAGTTTTCCGCACGGAACGGAAATTTTTTAATGTTTTTAGTGGTTTATAATGGTGGTGCGGAAATTTTTCTGGCCGACTTCCGCAAGATGCGGAACGACCGGTGTGGAAAAAAAACCCTGGTTGGAACTCCCCAACAACTAGGAAACATTTGGAAGAAGTAACTTCATTTCCCTCTCATGGGAAAATTTTCGGGGTTTTTCGACTTTTTAGGGAGGTTTCTGTGATGCCGCAGAAAATTTCGAGACCCTAAACTCAAAATTTTGGGTTTACCCCCCCCCCCCAACTGGTTGGACCTCTTTACAGGCATAATAGAAATTAAACTGTTGGCTTATCTGTGCTCATCCAAATAACAAATCATAGACAGCTGGATCTCGACACTCTAGAACGTTGAAAGATGAATCTTTTCAACACTTATTTCACGATTTGATACCTGATTTTTACGGCTTAATGATCAGGCTCGTATGATTTTTAGAGGGGTGAAGAGGGATGAAGAGGGGATAGGAGTGAAGAGGGGAGAAGGGTGAAGAGTTAGAGGGGTGAAGATTTAGATGGGTGGAGGAGGGGAATTGCCCCCTCCCAAAAAAAAATTTTTTAGAATAAAATTTTGTGCAATATCATTGTACTTCTACATCACAATTCCCAGATTAAATTATTATATTTACACACTTTCCGTCAAACATAGAATTCAACCACTAACCCAAAGATACATAAACTAACTGAAAATAAGTCGCCTTTACTGCGAATATGATTTTCTTTTTATTCAGTAAATTCTAAAAAAAAGTTTGGAAACTCCCCCCCTTTTTAAAAATCTTGGATACGGGTATGCTAATGATATTCAGGCCATACCTCCTGATGATGTTCAGGCCATACCTCCTGGGTCCCTCGATCCCCCCCCCCCCCCAATCACAGGTACAGTCACCGTTTTTTTTCCTCGAAGTTCTTTTCCATATGAGAATCGGACCCAAAATTTTTTTCCTCATTCTCCAACAATTTTCCTCATTTTTAAAAACGTTTATAATGTGGCTACAGATGCTTTTTTATGCATTTTAAAAGCATACACAAGCATTTTGTTGTATTTGGAGTAGAACTTCACACCGGGTACCCGAATTACCCGGGTACAAAATGAAAACCATTACCCGGGTACCCAAGTATACCCGGGTAATATGTAGACTTGAGAGTAGAGGTGTATGCATAGTTTTTTTTAGCCTTTTACAAGCCATGGCTAGTTGGACTGACAAAATGGCTTGTGGAATTCTAGTCCAACAAGCAAAAATGGCTTGTCAGAATTTTTTGAGTCATGTGTTTGATCATATCGGATACAGAAAAGATGCATTTTGGTGCATTTTAGAAGGTCATAATCTCAAAATTTTCCGGCGCTTCGCGCCGGTTATAACTTAAACAAGCATTATTGTTTATTTCCTACCTCAGGCGCTGCTTCTAACATGTCTACTCTCATTTATCATTTAATCTTTAATAGTTTTAATCATCTTAAACGTATTATCTCATGTTTTAATTGGAAATCTTCAATATTTCATCTTGATATTTAATGAAGATTCACATTTTTCCCTTGACACATTTTTTGAGAAAGATCAATACGTCAAGTCTGTAAACTTTTTGAAGTGATTATTCCTTTCTCAACGTAAAATCAATCCAAAAGCTTCATGGAAGTAGTTTTGGAAACTTCTACTCTTCTTGCTCATATCTATTTGGCCAAGTTCATTAGAGTGTGTGAATAAATTAATGATTTTAAAATTTTTCAAACATAAAATTCCAGAAATTACGACCTTTGAACAGAAAATTCGAAACTAATTCTTCAAACAAGTGGTTGGAAAATTGATTTTCCAGTATCGCAGAATGTCAATTCAATACCCAAAAAAATTTTCCGGCGTTTCAGGCAGGAAAGATTGATAGCTTTTTTTAGCTCTCACTTGTCATCATAGACGACTTAACCGTCGATTTCTCATGTAATTCAAAGTCGTTATGTTCCTGGATAATTTGCTGGAAAATTTTTTCCACAATGCTTGTAGATTAGACTTCGATCAAACTCAAAAATTTCAAATGTTTCCTGAATTTTTATGAATTAACGGCTCTAAAATGTTATTGAATAAATGTTGAATGACATCTCTTTTTTGATATGCTCAATATATACATTTCTTCAAAAAATAACCTAGCATTGGAATTTATTCACGTATACTGATATTATAAAATTGGCTTGCAAAAATTTGGAATGGCTTGTAAAATTTAAGGTCAACAAGCCACTTGACTTGTGACTCGTAGGTAAAAAAACCCTCGTCAATAATATTGAGCTATCGTGATGTGATGTGTTGTATTTGGCAGCGTAGGTGCGTCGCTGATGTGTATCAATCATCATCTCTAGCATTATATTCGCAATATACCTACCTACCTATGCAGCCTATTGTATACAACAACACAACCAGTGTTTCAACATAAGTGTTCAAAAATATTATGTAGTAGGGACTACGGAGTGTGTGTAATGCATCATTCTATTTTCACAGTGTATCTGTCTAATATTATATATGTACATCAACATTACAACTCATTTTAACATGTACCCGAGTATACCCGGGTAATTCGGGTACCCGGGTACGAAATTTTTGTCGTGTGAAGCTCTAATTTGAAGTCAGAAACCTGTAAAAATGAGGAAAAAATGGAAAAATTATGGTTATGTTAGCCCAAATGAGCTCATGAAGAATATATTGGTGTTGTAGAGGAGGGAATAAAGCATGTTAACGATAGAGTTCTCGGGAATTTATCCGCTATTAACATTTCTGTGTGCTTCCGACTTCCGATTAGAATTATCTAATTTTCTTTAGTTCTTGGTCCGACGCGGAGCGCCGGAAAATTTTTGGATTGTCACTTTATAAAACGCTGGCAAATCAACCTTCACAACGTTGAGAAATAAATTAAAATCAAACTGACGAAGCGTAATTTGTTTCAAATTCCGGCTCGGAGCGCCGGAAAAATTTTCAATAAACGCAAAAGTTCAGATTGGAAACGTTTAGAAATATCCAAGCATCGAGAGAGAAAATTGAGAGAATTGATGAAAAATCTCAATTTTGGGCGACATAATTGACAGTTAACGATAAGAAAAAGAAACGAGCTCACTTGATTGATAGACCCTGTTGATATGCTAACGGCCGCGCCTGATAGAAAATAGTTAGGATTATACCCATGACCAGCGCGAAGCCGGAAAATTTTGAGATTTTGACACTTTCAAGTCCACCAAGACGCATCTTCTCGGTTTTTAATTCCCCAAAATTTTATCCACAATGAGAACCATGCCCAAAATTTCTTTCCTCATTTCGAAATTTTTTCCCTCAAAAGACCCCATTTGAGGAAAAAACGGTGAGTACAGTTCAGGCTCGAATAATCTGCGGATGATTCTAACCAGCTAAAAATCAGTTTGAAGTCAACGACGATGCTTCATACACTTGCGAGAAACAGCAAAATATATAATTTGACTTCCGGCGCCGAGCGAGCCCAAAAATTCTTCCAGACCGGAGAAGAACTTTGAGGGAACATTCGAAAAAATTTTGATTTTCGTCAAATAAATATAACTTGAACGGAATATAATATCCATACCTGTGATTGGGGGGTTGGGGGACCCCCCCCCCCCCCCAACTTGGCCAACGATACACCATCCCCCCCTACCCCACACTTGGAAAAATTAGAAAAAATTGGCAAAGAAGTGCGTTTTTTGGGAAAAATTTCGACTTTTTTCGACCCTCTACCCCAAAATTTCGAGTTTACCCCCCTCCCCCCCCCGACCCCTACTGGTCGGACGCATCTCTTACAGGTGTGATAATATCAAATATAAACTACTCAAACTACGAGATTTTAGGTGGCAACAACTATTGAATGCTGACTAGTTAGTGAAGTAGACATGCTTACGGTCGCGCCTGAGCTAAATTGTAGCAAACAACAATTGGAGCGAAGCGTGCGGTGCGACCGGTAATTTTGACGATTTGACCTCCTAGAATCACACCTGTACTCGGGTTGGGGGGTTGGGGAGGAGACCCCCACCCCCCAACTTGACCAACCATGTACCCGAAATCATTTACCCCCCCCCCCCCCCAGTTTGGAAAAAATTTAAAAAATTTGCAAAAAAGTGTATGTTTTTTTGGCCTTTTTTGGGAAAAATTTCGACTTTTTTCTACCCCCCCCCCAAAATTTCGGATTTACCCCCCCCCCCCAACGGGTCGGAGGTCTTACAGGTATGCCTAGAATGCAGGCTTCCGACTTGAAAATCCCAAGAATATTTTCGTCATTTGACAAAAAATCCCAAAATTTATTCGCATTTCTGGATTTTAACGCCAAAAACACGGATTCGGCGAAAAAACAGTGCTTGGGGAGGAAATACGGTTCCACGTAAGTTTAGTACTGATTTTGAATCTCACAGTAACTTTTCGAATTAGCGCTCCAAATTCCGACTATACGGCAAACGGTA
Organism: Romanomermis culicivorax; assembly: GCA_963922205.1. Classification (NCBI taxonomy): domain Eukaryota; kingdom Metazoa; phylum Nematoda; class Enoplea; order Mermithida; family Mermithidae; genus Romanomermis; species Romanomermis culicivorax. The sequence continues at coordinate 94,058 of CAWUHX010000381.1, forward strand.
CAAACGCGAGCATCTCACCTATCAATCTGAATCCGCACAGTATTCCGCAGATTCCAAGTAAGCAGCTTCGTCTTACAAAAATATCCTGATACAAAAATTGATGCGAAATTATACAAGCCGGATACGCATAGGTTCTGTCAAAGGTCAAAGTCGGAACTTTTGGGTTAGGATTATCTTGGATTATTTTTATATTCTTCGAAATCTACGAATTTCTGTTGCTTTGAAATGATTTCTTTCTCCACAACAAAAAAATTTGGTTGAATTTTATACGATACTTGAACGTAGTAGAAAACTTCATACTATAGAAATACTACTGAATTTTTTAGTTGTAACCGAGAGGCTGAAATCGGAAAAAGCATTCAAGCTTATTCAATTATGACTTGATTGGAACTGGTGTAAATACGTGAATCTTGGTCGAGTAATTTTGGCCATTCAATCAGTCTATTGTCGGAAATTTTCGGTTACTTTGCCGCCCATGGACGATAAATTTTCCTTAATTGATTACAGTAATAGGCTGACTAAAATCCTGATCGACGTATCGATTCCATGAAAGTAAGTTCAATACAGAGAAAACTGATAGGCCTATTACTGTAATTAATGAAAAAAAATTTCTCCAGTGAGCGGACAGCAGCACGGCTAATTTTCTCCAATAGCATAAACTATAGTCCGTTTTTCTTAAGATGCTTCTAAATAATGAAAGTGGAAAGCACGTAGTGTTTCAGATTTTCACGATTTTCTGCTAAACAATACATTATATAGGACTGAAACTTTGTGAGCACACTGGCCTAACCTTTAACAATTTTTTGAGTGGAAAATTTTACAGTAAGAGCCCTATGTAAGTGATTTGACGACACTACTGATTTGTGTCACTTTTCTATTTGGAAGCATTTTATAAAAAAACAGACTGTAGTCAAAATTTATCGACCAGCACCCATGTATCGACACAGTTGTGTCCAAATCGATAGTAAATACGCATTATTTTTTCAATGACTCTGGCCTTTCCCATTCTCATGAAGAAAATTAACGTTTGTATACTGTATAAATTTTCCCATTGAGTGAAAATTTCTTATCAAATTGAATCTATTTTTAGGTTTTCCGTGCGACTATAATTTTAAATTAAAGGGACTATAGTTTTCTAGGTAATTGGAACTTTCATGCAAATGGAAAAAACATGCTTTTTCAGCCGCAGATGAACGGTGAAATTTTCTTGGAAATTTGTAATCTTTTACAACGTTATGGTAAAGTAGATTCGTTACGTGTAATTTTGATATTCAAAAGTTGAGCAGGAAATCATCAGGTTCAGAAACAACTTTGGAAACGCACTCTAAAATTGTACATTTCGTAAGTAAGTAATTCTTGGAAAATAAATCATATAAAACTACAAGAAAGGAAATTGATAGATGCGACGGATACATCAGCAGCATACTACAAAAATTTTGTGATAATTTTGAGCAAGTCCTATTGTTCCGACCCGGCCTACTACAATCTTACTCACGATAAGTTACGCCAAAAAAAATTCCTTCTCAAAAAAATGTATTTACGTGTGTAATAACTAACTACAGTCTGTTTTTTATGAAACGCTCCCAAATATAAAACTGACACAAATCAGCACTGTCATCAAAATCGTTTACATAAAGCTCTTACCGCAAAATTTTTCACTCGAAAAATTGTTAAAGGTGAGTTCGCTAAGCTGACAAATTTCCAGTCCTATATGATACATCGTTTATCAGAAAATCGCGAAAATCTGAAATACTACTTGCTTTCCACTTTCATTATTTAGAAGCATTTCAAGAAAAACAGGCTATAGATTGAATTCTCCGATGTATAATTCTTCGTTCCACTCACCCTCCTGTCTTGCCATTCATTGAAAAAATAACTACTGTTTTGAATTCACGAAAAGGACATAATAGCGCTCCCACACGAAATCAAAACCATTCCACCGGGATTGTATTTCTGTCGAAAATAATTAGAATTGGTGGTTTCACAAGGGGGAAAGGACCATAAAAACCACAAATTATACATGTCATATAGCAGAATCAATCAAGAAAACTGCCGTTCTGACGGTATGTAGAAGAAAAGATAGTATTAAACCTACGAGGCTGCACGAAACCCGTTATAAAGTTATGTAACGTTGACTAATTTTTGTGTTCTTTCTGTCTGCATTCCATTTACGTGGAGATTTATCCATCCACCGAAACTTGTGGACTGAGCTTCACTATACATTATATTATACCGTTTTCGTATGGTGAAAAAGTTTTTCATATCTCTTCTTATCTTTACCACGTGCTGTGTTGGTCTAGAATGTACATACGAGTTTTTGACTCTTGAAAACTTTTCAGCCGCACATTTTTCTGCTTCACTTTCGACAACCCAAAAAAAGTTAAAATTGTTTATCCATTAATGTTTGGTTGACGATGATTTGAAAACGTGATGTGACCCTGAATTTCGTAATGCTCGATGATCTGTGCGGGTTTTTCGCGTCTCACTTTCTGGAGAGTGCAGCAAGATTTTGCCAGCTTTTTCGGATTCTTTGACGTATATAATTCGTACACAGAAGTTTGTGTTCTGCAATATATATTACCCTTTTTTTTAAAAAATTCCTGTAAATTCAATTTTTTTTTCAAAAAAATCAGGTATGGGTATGACACACGGTTCATAAAAAAGTCAAAAAACGAAATAGTGTCATGTTTCAACTTTCTAAAGTCTACTACTAGCTTGTATCCCATTGTGAATTTTGCAAGCAGTTTTCCACAATGAAAAAAGTGAAATCAGAAAGCGGAGTCGTACAATTAGAAATGATTCTTGCTGACAAAAAGTTGATCATAAGCCTTCGCTTCTCATTTCAGGAAATTGATTTGAGTTCTTTTGATCGACTTTTTTCCTCTATAGTCAGTTCTATTGAATTTAATTTTGTGCTGCAACAACTGAAATAATCAGTGGAATGCTTAATCATTGCGAGTTAAAATTTTGGCTAATCCTTGCGTTATTTTTGCTGCAGAAACTTTCAAGAAGACATAAAGTTTCGATACTAATTTTCTAAATAACTGGAACTTGCCGATGCAGTTCTCAAATATTTCCTGCCCTTCGTCTATACTTCAATGATCACTGTCACACTTTTCTGATGTGAGACCCCGTCCAGAAATTGTGAATATTCCATCATCAATGATGGGGAAATTGAGTGCACCTTCACGTGCTGTATCTATTGTTGCATTACGTACGGGGGTTTACGGCAAAAGTCGGAAGATAACAGCACATTTTTGTGTTTAAAAAATTACGCTATATGAGCTTTGCCTAATCGATTTTGGATGCAGTATTTTTCATTCTTCATTTACAAACATAATCATTTGATGCTAATATCTCACAGTTAACTTTGCACTGATTATTCTTGTTTATAGCTGTCATAGATATAATTTTCAGAAAATGACCAATTTGATGAGCAGAAGATTGACGCATTTTATCAGAAGGTTAGATCAAGTTGGACGTGACCGTCATGAGAAGCGATTTTTTAGACTATGGCCAGGTATTAATTTGTAGCATTTTTTATATGACTCGGTTTGAAGTTCCATTTTTACTATGTTACTATAATTTGCTTTTCTTAAAATGCGTATAAATTGAAAAAATGACAAAAAATAACTACTCCGCTCTCAAAGTCGTTTACACAAAGTAGGATTTTTTACTCAAGAAACGTATTTCACAAATTTACAGTCCTATACGACATATTGTTTAGCAGGGGCCGGTTTTACTAAAGTGATTTAAGCCCGAACTCGAGATTATCTCGACCATAAAAAATAAAGCCTTGCTTTCAGCGTTTTCACTAACGTTGAGATCATCCCGAGCTCGAGATTATCGCGACGTCGAGCTATTGGGTTTCATTAACATTTTTCATTTAATCCTGATCCTGATGTCGGTTTCTGCTACACGCAAAAGTTAATCGTCCCTATCGAGCAGGTTCAAGTTCGAACTTTTTTGTTTTGTTTTTTACCGTGAATAGTTAAAAACGAATTTTTTGCATTATATCTACGGGTAAATTGACATATTAAACGTGAACGAATTTTTCAGCATAGGACGAATCAGTTAGATTTAAGGAATGATGCCGAACTATAGCATCGGTTTATCTTTTCAGTTTGATTTCTACGGCCACATTTTCAGCACATTAATTATGTCCTGCCCGGCCGTTTCCTTTTCATGTAGTACGAGCATGCGTACTCATGTTCCGCATCGTTTCAAAACAGCCATGCCTTTTTGTTTTTTTATTTTCTTCATTTTTGTACTTTTTCTAGGACATGTTTTACGTATAACTTACTTTTTCCTTCTTCAAAATTTTTTAAATGACGTGCCACATTTTACGTATTTTTATTGTTATAGTCGAGATTATCTCGAGCTCAGGCTTTAACCTCAGGTTCACCTCGAACTTTTTACTGAAATCCTAAAACCATAAAACCGACGTCGCGCTCGTCTGAAACTCAGTTTCAAGCAATAAATACCGACGTCGGGATGATCCTCAGTTTCAGTAAGTGAAACCGGCCCCAAGAAGATATTACCCATATTCAAGTAATTTTTGATTTTTTCTCAGCATCGTTCGCAAAACTTGTTCAATTCAAACTGTCGGATATTGGCGAAGGTATCGCTGAAGTCCAAATCAAAGAATGGTGAACAATATTGGTCGAATATTGATGATTTACAGATGATTGATCTGATATTCTGTCCAGGTTTGTCAAACCTGGAGATAATGTCAAAGAATTCGATAACTTATGCGAAGTTCAAAGCGATAAGGCTTCAGTGACTATAACAAGTAAGCATGCTGCTATGCAACCTGTATGAAAAGCCGGAAGGAAATTTTTCAACCAATAGGATTTCATTTTATGACAGTGATCATTTTTAGGTGTGCATTCTCTCTCGAGCCCACGTTCTGATTCTAATAGTTTCCTTCAGGTGATCAGCAGAATATTCCTTTAAGGATATTGATTAAACAAGTCACTTTTAGAGTTTTGGGAGATAAGCCTGAGCAAAAACGTTTCATCAGGTTGTAATTTCTCGCCTTACTTAACAACTTTGTACTTAGGTCGCTACACCGGCACTGTAAAAAATTTACATCATAAAATCGACGACATCGCTCGCATCGGTCAACCGTTAGTCGACATTGAACTCGAAGATTCGGAAGAAAGATTGCTAAAAGAGGAAAACGAGAAGGTAGAATTTCACCAGGAATGTTGGCCATTTTCTCGATTTTTAACTGCATTGTGATGATTAACTGAAGTACGATGCTGATGGTAGACTGGAGCATGAGAGTGTCGCAAAAGGAAAAATTTCGATGGATTCAAGTGATCGAGACGAAGAGATCTGTGAAAAATCACTTGCAACGCCGGCCGTCAGAAGAATTGCTCGAGAAAATCATGTAAGAAGTGCGTTAGTCTTGATTTACGCGTAGAAAATGAATGTTCAGAGAAGATATGAATTCAGATCGCAGGATCCAGCCGATCTTTAGAACGAACACATCGTTCCGGACTGGATCATGGGTTGTGAAAAAAGTGTTTGTGCTCGGATCGATATGTCGATAGCCAGAGAAGAGCTAACATGTAGCGATTTTTGAAAATCATGGTCCGAAAGGCACTATTAACTAAGTTACACAAAGAAATTACCAAAAGTTATCATTCTTCAGAATCCTTAATTTTTTCACTGAGAAAAGTTCCCAAGAACTGCATCCATGCTTATTTGTTATGGACCCGAAAAAGGTGGCGTGTTAGAACTTGTTCTGCGACTCAATATCCATGATTAATTCAATCAAATCAAATTCAATCAAAATGCAGATGGAATATAATCAATCCTGATTATCACTCTGTAAAATTTGTCCTTTCACAGATTTTCAGATGAAACATTTGGCCTTCTGATCAGAAGAAGTATTTTAAACTTTCAAAGGCAATGAATTCAGGACAGAATTTGATTTTACTCGTACATTTAACATCAATTTTTATGCCGTCGTTTCACGTAAAGCAGACAACCCCATAGGGAGGGGTATGAGGGGGTATTACCCCTACCTAAAGTCCTAAAATTTCATAACTGGGTGCCTAATTGTGAGGTAAAATGAAGTGTTTAGTAGTCATTTAGCTACACTACCCCTGCGAATTTTCAAATTTACCCCTACCTGAAAAATCTAACCTTGGGGACCTCTGATGTAAAGTGTATGATTGCATGATAATTAACTCATCTGTCAAATGGGATTGTAAACTTTAAAATGAGTTAATTGCGCAGTTTGATGATTTCAAAAATGTTCTTGAAGTACAGTGACGATTCGCACATACTCTAAATTTTGAATATTTCTGGTGGTGTTGAGAGATAGTTTTCGATGAAAAAATTATAAAATTTAGCCACAATTCAGCAACTTCATGTTGATGGACATTGTCAACTTTGTGAAAACCCATTGGGTTTCCATTTGCCAAAACCCAGCATTCTTCTTTAATTCCTCCACTCAACTAAAAGTACGTTCATCCCATTAGCTGATGCTAAGCTCCACCAACAACTTCTAGCTGTTAGCCAGAAACGCCTCTTTCTCATTGTTCATTCGAGCTCATGCTGTTAGCTTTTCTCTTTGAGTCAAATATGCCTGATGTGTTTGCACGTGCACATCATGCTGGTGCACATGTATACAGTTTTCCAGCATGCAAATTTCACCCATATATTTCATTTATTATTTCAGTCCACCACAGACCTATGTAAATTTATTATTGCGTTGTATTTCATGTATAAATATTGTAATGTAGATGCTAGCGCATCATTGTAAATACATAATGTACACTATGTGTTATATATTATTACATATAAATTTATTTTATAATTCATCATCTCAAGGATGTCTGGATTTCACATGTTGACATTCCTATAAATTTATTTGAAGTGTTCTGTTTTGATCATTCCACACTTCAGTAGCCATTATTGACCCAATTAAAGACACTCTAATTAATTTGCACATCGGCACCTGGCCCCCAGAATCCACATGAAACATTCCATAGCTATATTAATTTTCCCCAAAAACCGTAAATACCTGCTGGTATTAGAAAGTAGAAGCCCCAACCCAGACGCCAGTCTCAAGTGGAACAGTAGCTGCCATTCATACAGAAGCATGTATACACACGAGTAATAAATATGAAAGCACATATGGAAGCACAGAGGCATGGTTAAGTCCTCATAAGCAAGGAAGCAAGTGTAATAGAAGCGTGGAAAGCATACGATACGTAAAAAGCATTGAAGGCATGGTTAAGTAAGCATACAGTATTCAGAAGCCAAAGAAGCAAGAAGCAACGATTGATGGAAAGTGAATTCTGAAGCAGACCCCCATGAATCAAGGGAGTGGCCAAAGTGGAAGCAGTATAAAAAGCAGAGAGAAGCGTGAAATCATCAGATTTTAAAATCCTGTTGTATTTTATGCGAGACTCATTTTGAAGCAGAAGCATTTGTTATTTTGTGTGCATCGATGTAAGGAATCCGTCGGTGTGTCGTTTGTAATTGTCGTTATTATTATCGCTATCGTTCATTATCGTGGCGTCCTCGTGGACCGTAAGCAAGCATGCTCGTTTTTGGGATCATATAAAAGTATAGATAAATCTGGGCATTACAATATTTGGGCCTTTGGCCATCTATTCAATTGTCCATTTTGTCTCTTATCATCTTTATCTACCATTGTTGTTTGTATGAATAAATTATGCAAGCAGATACCTCCATGACTACATTTTATGCGTAGGCGGCCAGTAGAAGATACTGACCCATACAACAAATTGGCGCAGAAAGTACATTAATTGAATGCTATAGTACATGGATCGAGTGCTGTAGTATGCTGATGGAACACTACAATTCACCAAGAGCTACAGTATACCTCTGAGGGTACAAATGATCGGCAACAGTAGGTTATGCTATATGCCGACTTTTCTATGGTAAAATTCAATGACAAATCTGAATTTTACAATGGTTTTGACGTCTAATGTCTGTAAAAGGTCAAATTTATGAATTGCTGAAATTTTACAAAAAATTTTGAACTTTTGGCGATTTTGATGCAAAATGGCCACCATTCTGATTCCCATAGTTAAGCCACTGTGGGAGCACCTGTCCTTCGAAATTTGATGCCTATCAACATGGAAGCAACAACTCAACATAATGTATGACTTGACTGATGCCCAATGCATAGTCCACAAGTAACTCAAGGATGCTGAAAAGAACCAGATCATGTACAAGCATCTGGGGGCTGAGGCTATATGATGGTTCAAACATTCACTAGCCATGAATGAGATCCCGATGATGCTGCACAATGACTTTTACAATGCCATCATCTCGATCTTTGAGCAGTGGACACCATAAGCTGTCACATTTTACTGGTTCTGAACATTCAAGCAAAGAAGGGACGAATCAGCATCAGAATTCCTCAGCCAACTACAAACTTTACAAGCTGATTGTAAATACAACAGTTTCAATGCTGACACGGACCTCACCTATACGCTCTCCCAAAATTGTTATTTGCAGGACACTCAAAAACTGTTATTTTTGTCACACAGTCTGCCATGCTGGTTTTTTATGTCAAAATCATGCAGGCTGCCAAAAGTGCCAAAAGTTCATCCACTGCCATCCAGGGGGATTCAAAAGGTGTCTACACTGTCTGGAATAATAGTCATTGCGACAGGAACAGCTACCTTAATCATGATTGAGATCAATTGCCAAATCCATCAAAGCACCCATAAGCACCTACGAGCTCAAAGCATTGCTGGGGCTGTGGTTCAACATGTCATACATATTTATTGCCCAATTACAAAGCAAAGGACAGCAAATGTTAAGATTTTTGTCACAAAAGACATTTTGCAAAGTTTTGCGAGCAACATCAAGACAACAAGTCAGATTGATCGAGTGAAGAGGAAAAAACTGTCAGCATGATCCATTTGCAAAGTATTATCCATAGTGCCGCTGTCTCTTTTGAATGTATGTTTTGTGTTATCCATCCAAATGGCAAAGATTGTTATGCCAGAGATATTGTTGATTCCGGAGCCAAATCTTCATTGTTACTGCATTTCAATTTACATGAAATGGATTGGCGCACCACTCAGTGAATTCAACAATTGATTGTATGGTTTTAATAATACTGAAATAGCCAGCCTCGGAGGACAGTTTACTGCAACAATCAAATACAATGGTTGCCGAGTGAAGATAACTTTACTCATTCTAGATACAATCAAAGTCGCAACCTTGGGTACTGATAAGATTGAGGTGTTACAATTGCTCATCAATGGAGCCATGTGACAAATCAACTTTTTCCAACCCATTGATTCGATGCCACCAACTGCTGCAATTTAGTTGGTGCAAAGGACACCTGCTGCAAGTCACAGCTACCTCAGATATGTTGCGGATGACTTCCTGAAACACACAGCTGACAGCATGGGAAAAATTCTAGACTTTGAGCATCACATAATGCTTATGGACGACCCCATTCCCACAGTCCAACCAGTCAGGCAAGTGCCGATTGCTTGCTGTGCTGCAGTTGAAAAAGATGTTGAATAAATGGTCTCTGACAACATTTGGGAATGAGTTACAACATCATGCCTTTTGGCCTGGTGATAATGGAACTGTTTGCTAGATTCCATGCAGAAGGTCCAAATCACGAAACATTGTGGCCAGCAGAGATAATATTCAATTGACATGCCCCTTCATCATTTAAGCCACATCAAAGCATCAGTGAGCCTGCTGCACTACAATCGAAAAGTCAAAACAAAAGATTCGCTTTGAGGAAAACAACATCCAAAGCAACAAAAGCCTCATCGCCAAAATCCACTGTTCAATATTGGTGACAAAGTCTGCCTCCAATGCCCTGCCAGCCTTATAAAGAAGGGGGAATCACATACTCTGATGTTATCAAAGTTGTTGAGGTCATTAGTGATTACATTTTCAAACTTTGGGATGGCCACATCTGGAATGCGCGACACATGCAAAAATATTGTCTGCCAATGGTATTGACTATTCCAGCTGATGATAACCCCAAAATAATCCCTAAACCATACATGTAATTGGGGGGAAGTGCCATGGGAACCCCTCCCCCAGAAATTGTTGACCATGTGGCTAGCCATTGTGCGACTGCCACCCAGGGTTTTTCCAATCCCATGGCTAGCCATATTAGCCATAGGAACCCCCATACTTTTGGTCAGAAAAATACTGAAAAATATCAATTTTTTGATGAAAAATGTCAATTTTTGAAAAAAATAGTCAAAAATGTCTATTTTCTTGGTGCTTCACACACTGAATATATTTTTTTGGTTTTTTTAGAAAAAAATACAATTTTTTGAAATATTTTTGGACTTTTTTCTTTAAAAAATCGATTTTTTTTACTCAGAGACCCCTCCCACCAAAATTTTGGGAATTACTGACTCCCAGCCCCAAAAAAGTGGCTTGGCTCCCCCCTAGACCTCAGGGCCCTGTTACATGTTTGCCCTAAACTATGATGCTCCATATGCTCTACCTACAGAAAGGCTCCTCAACAATTTTCACTCTGTTGAAGATATTTCAAGGAAGGGACAGTAATGTGTTTGCACATGCACATCATGCTGGTGCACATGCATAAAGTTTTCAGGCATGCAATTTTTTCCCATATATTTCGTATTTTGGTCCACCAACGACTCATGTAAATTTATAATTGCATCATATTTCATATATAAATAGTTGGGTCTTTGACTAACTATTCATTCATCCCATTTGTCCATTCCATCTCTAATAATCTTCCTTTCTATTCTTATTTACCATGGTTGTATATACAAATAAATTATGGAAATTGGTCAAAGTAATGGATACCTCCACAACTAGAATGTGTGTGTGTGGGTCACCAGTAGAGGATAAACGTACTGACCCACACAACAATGCCTTGGCCTATGATTTGTAATAGAGTTTCCATATGTTCCATTAGTTCTCTTCATTCAAGCAAATAATGTGCCTCAAATCATTCATCTCATTGTACTTCTACTGGATGCTCCAGAGATTCCAATAGCGGCTGTCAGCCCAGCAACAGTAATTTTTGCCAAAAATTGTATCACACAATGTTGTCTTCTTCCACATCATCTTCATCTTCAAATTCAAAAAGTAGATCGAAGTCACCCACTTCTTTAATGAAAAAGTGTTACTTGGAACCTAATGTTACCAGGCCCTCCTTTGAGGAACCATCCAAGTCTTTTTCTGGAGTCATGGTGTGCATTTGGAAACATCATCCAAAAATGATAAACCACCATCTTTTGATGGTGAGGTTCGTTTAGAGGATCAACCCATGGAAAGGAAATGTTTGGATTGTATTATTGATCCTCCTCAGCAGCTTTACAAGCTGAAATTCCAATTTTTTTGGATGATATTATGCTGGACCAAAAATGTCTGATAATTCTGGCAGAAAGTCAGTCAATTATTACCAATTTGGAGTTGACAGGCCATTTTGAAACCTCCAAAGGTCGAGTTAGTCACTACAATAATATATTGATTCCTAATTGTCCAGCTGCCTTAGCACCAGTACTGGATGAGGACATCAAGTCCTACATCAAAAGAGACAAAAAATGGTTGATCAGGCTGTCTTGGTCTAATGGTTATCGCCTCTCACTGCTAGTCTCAAGAACCAGATTCGATTCTGGGAGCAACCTGAAATTGAATTTCTGGTAGCTGGCCCAGGCAGTCACAACCTTTCATCCTCGCAGGGTAAATAAATTGTGTAGGCAAGCTTGGAATGCTGCTTGCCAGGGTCCACTCAGCCCAGTTAGCATTGTTGGTTATAGTGCGGTGAATGAGGAAGTGGGCCTATTCCATTGTGAGGTAGGTACCTGAATTAGTCCTGCTTTTCAGGCAGATGCCAGCTTGTGGAATGTGGCCTCCACTAGGGGGTAAAAAGCACCTGAAGAGCGCATCTCATATAAGGTAGGCACCTATATGTCTGTATAGTCCTGTAAAGCCTGCCTTTCTGGCTATAGGAAAATGGGTAGGTGTACCTGCAAAAACTTATTGCCGATTTTTTCACCAATTGATTCTAGAATGCACTTTCCCTCTCATTGCATTTTGAATGAGAAGGAACGTGGGTCCTTTGACCCTAATTTTATTATGAATGCTGTTAAAGACAGCTTGCATCACCACCTCAGCTATATTTTACAGGATATTACCTATGATTGTCATTATGAAATTCTGTGAGGTTTGGGCATGAAATCTCACTTGCTCCCTGGTATATAGAGCAGTCCAATCCCTACTGAGGAGGCCAGCAGTCAGAAGATGGATGCAAAATCCAAACACCATGCTTTGCCCTGCTCCACTTTTTGGGAAATCTTTGGCAACAGCTTAAAAGACAGCGGACAGAAAAATGGGCCGCACGATGCTTTCAGGAGATAAGCTTCATCGACTACTACATTGACATGTCATGGTTTTTCATGAGGATCTTACCCATTGGTCAACTTTCCAATGTCCAGAAATGAGAAATCGCAGAATAAACAAAAATTTGTCATCTAATGAGACCATGTATGTGTCTCAGCATGTTTGGTTGCAAACTGCACAACTAACAGAAATTACTGTCAGTGGGACTCAATATGTTTTTTCCAATTGGTCAAAACTAACATCAGATCAATGAATCCTGAGCACAGTAAATGGACTAAAACTAGATTGGACTAGAAAACCTCCAAATAAATCAAAAAGCCCAAATCAATTTTATTCTCTCCCAATCTTAAATCACTAGTTTCTAAAGAAATTTATTCCTTGTCAAAGAAAGATGCTATGTGCAAAATTGAAGAAAATTATAAAGACGATTTGTAGTTTTCGAGGCTGTTTCTTGTGCCCAAGAAAAATGCCCAAATACGGCCAGTTATCAATCTTTGACCACTAAATTCCTTCATGAAATCTATGAGCATTTTAAAATGGAAGGAATCTTCATGCTAAAAGATATCCTCAATCATTATGATTTTGTGGCAAAAATTGATCTAAGAGATGCGTATTTTTCAGTCCCTGTCCACCACTGACAGAAATTCTTGTGTTTCCAATGGGATAACATTCCTTACCAATTGAAATGCATGCCCTTTGGCCTTTGTTCAGCTCCAGGACTGTTTACTAAATTACTAAAACCTGTTTTGGCTTTTCTACATCAGCAGGGCTTGCACCTAATTCTGTATCTGGACGATATATTAGTCATGAATGCCTCAATAAAAAAGGTGAAAGATGACCTGGACCTCACAATGAATTTATTAACTGATCTTGGTTTTATTTTTAACTACCAAAAGATCTGTTTTGAAACCTTCGAAGAGCATCATTTTTCTCAGGGCTAGAAATCAACTCACAAAATCTACTTTTGAAAATACTGACAGAAAAAGTTGAATAAATTCTGGACATGTATTTTCTTTTGCATAAACAAAAATGTGCTAAATTGTTGGACTTAGCCTGTATCCTAGGAAAATTTGTGTCAGTATCACAAGCCTTGTTGTATGCTAGTCTTTTTACTCAAGCTTTGAAGGCTGCCTCATCAAGGATCTACACAAGTATAAAAGCTACGATAGCTCAATTTCACTATCATTGGAAGCTGGAAAGGAACTTGAAACCTGGCTTAAGCAATTAAGACTTTAGAATGGTCGACACATTTTACCACCCAAGACCACTCAAATTCTTTTGGATGCATCAAATGATGGCTGGGATGCTTTCTGCGATGGAAAATGGGTGGATGGATGTTGGTTAAAAGATATGAAAAATTTGCATATCAACTGCAAAGAACTTTTGACCACTTTCTTTGCCCTGAAAATTTTTTCACATAATTTCAAAAATACCTCTCTCTCATGATAGAAAATTCTACAGCCATCAACTACATCAATAAATTGGGTGGTACAAAAAATAAGTTCTTATGTGATCTGGCAATGGAGATATGGTCATGGTGTCTTGATCATCAAATTTTTATTTGAGCCACTCATGTACCTGGAAAGAAAAATTCGGAAGCATATTGATCTTCACATCATTTCTTAAATAACAGTGACTGGAAATTCATACCAAACATTTTTTCAAAATTCAAATTCAATTGATTCAAAAGAAATTCAGTACCTTCAATATTGATTTGTTTGCTAATTGTCATAATGCTCAGCTATCAACCTTTGTCTCTTGGAAACCTGATCCAGACGCTTTTGCTGTAGATGCATTCAGCATGAGTTGGCATGCATGAAACTCTTATGTTTCCTAGCTTTCTGCCTCATTGGCCACACATTGCACAAAGCAAAACTTGAAGCAGCCCATTTAGTTATTTTTGTTCCAGTTTGGCCAACACAATGGTGGTGGCCTCTCCTGTTGTCCATGGCAGTAAGTCGACCTCTCCTTCTACTACATTGGAATAACATAGTAGAGAACAGCATGAAACAGTTACACCGATTGGTATTGAACAAATCTCTGACTCTGTCAGCATAGAAAATCTCAAAAAATTCTGGGCAGGCTGAGGAATTTCTAAAGAAGCAACCTCGATCATGCTTCAATCTTGGTCCATTAGAACCCATAAGCATTACAACTTGGCCATTAGAAAATGGTATAGTTGGTGTACTGAACACCAGATTAATCCTTTTCCAATATCTGCTTCTCAATCAATCAATTACCTAATGGCTTTGTGCAAAGATAACTTTAAATTTCACACCATTTCAGCTTCAAAATCAGCAATTATAGTCTTCCTCCTCGAATTGGGCCTTTACCTTTCTGAAAATGGACAGATTTCACGTTTTATGAAAGGACTTTTCCATTTGGTTCCTCCTCAACCATAATATTTGAGAACATGGGATGTAGCCTTAGTCCTTGATTTCCTCAGAAAGGTCGAACTTGATGGACAAGCAAAAACCATTTGTAATATGTTGACACTAAAAACTGTAATGCTTTTAGTATTAAGCTGCCCCAAACTAACATCAGAGATCCAAAACTTAGACACCAATTATATCGAATTTCACAAAAACTTTGTCTCTATGACCATTTCCGGTATGACCAAAACTCGTGGTTCTGGTCCACCAATCAGTTTTCAGATCAATAAATTTTCTGAAACTGCCATCTGCCCATATTACTTTCTTCAAAAATATATTGAATTTACATTAAATGATAGAAGCAATGATAGAAAATGTTTCCTTTCCTTTGTGCGTGCATCAGTACAAAAGTGTTTCTACGACAACAATTTCCCTTGGATCAAAAGTGTACTTTCCTTGTCTGGTATTGACACTAACATCTTCACTGCACACTCTTCTCGTTCAGCTTCAGCTTCCAAAGCATTCGCATCTGGTTGTCCCTTAAATTTTCTCTTAAATCATGTGAATTCGAGTCAAAAATCACTTACTCTCAAGCGTTTTCATCAACGAGGAATAGAAAACCCTAATTTTACAGAATTGTTTTTTGATAACTGCTTTAAACAGGTGCTTTTAGTCAAGTCGAGGCATTAAAGAAGAATACAAGATTTTGCTGGGCCTTTTAAGGCGCATGTGAAATCATTATTCTTCTTTAATTCTGAGACATAAATAGGCCCTCCTCCCCCACCCACATGGAAATTTTTTTGAGAATACAAGGTAATAATTGTCACACGGGTTGTGGTTTTGCTTACAGTTGCCGGTCGTTTCAACATCACAAAATGAAAACCATATATGCACAGCATAGAAATTCTGCTGGGGGTCAGCCAGGATGGGTGCGTGGGATACAATTTTTTCATTCTTGATAATGAAAAGAAAAGTCTTCTAACATCCAAACAGCATATTCTTACAACTATATTAGTCAGATATGTGAAATAATTTGCTTAGACAGCACTTTTTAAAGTTTTAATGTTACTCCTTCGGAATCAACTATGCCTTGTTTAAAAAAAATTGTTAAACTACAGCATCATTTCCATTTTTATGATGACTTTTTCATCTCTCTTTCTCATTTTCCTTCATCAACTTCGCAATCATAGCTGAGGGAGTCAAATCTGCTGGGGAGTCAGCAGGAATCTGCTGGGGTTCAAAACCCCCCAAATCCCCCTATATGCATGTATGCTGAAAACGCCCATCCGGTTTTGTAAATGGAGTTTCACCTCTTTGCTGACTTGTGTAAATTGTGTACAAATTTTCGTGCAAGTCTCTAATTCCTCATTTTCCTTACTTACAGTATGTAGCTATTATGCTTTTGTTTCCATTTTCTATGGTGTTTATCGTAATTTTTTCCTCTCACAGTGTACATTGTCATCAAGTGCTTAAAGTAACAACGTTCCCTACTTGTTGTGCAGGTCTTTACTTGTGGTTTAGAGAAAGATAAGTTTGGTTTGGCTGAACTAGTTAGAACTACTCCATGGCTAAGCCTCGAAGATGGTGCAACAGTTCGCCCCCATACCTGGCAACAACAACTGTCACTTATCTCAATTCAGGGGTCCCACAACGGCTCTTCACAGACTCCCAGATTAAAATACTTATCCTCAGGAAGGAACTTACTTGAAGGATCCCTTAAATGGTCTTCCTCCGATGCTAATATAATATACTAAAAGAATAAACAAATATATTGAAGAATGCGGATGTACCACTAAATAAGTTATGTAAATTTAAAACAATGTTGCTGGGCTAAGGTATGTTAGTGGACGCATGAACCACCCAAAAAATAATATAAGACTAACAATGACTTCATCATCATTTTTTCGTCTTTCTGTGGCGCTCCGTTGCTATTCAAATTGTTAGCGCCACCAGTCGTCCACTTTGTGGATTTGCATGTCGACTCCCTGATCACAATTTCGCCAGTGACAGGGTGCCCAACATACTCATGAACAATGAGAAAGAGGCGCTTTTTCTGTCCAACAGCTAAAAGTTGTGAGTGGAGCCAGTATCGAGCTAATGGGATGAACGTGCTTTTAGTTAAGTCTTGGCATTAAAGAAGAATAATGATTTCACGTTATTGTTTTGCTCACGTTGGCCTTAAAAGGCCTAGCAAAATCGTATGTTCCCGCCTGTTGCTGATTCTGCAATATGTATAGCTTAGGAACTAAGCAGTGATGAGTTGAAGATTATTTCGTTACAGTAATAACTTGAATCAGTCATAGCATCAGTGATTCACATTTAAGGAATTGATTCGATAGTTAGATTTCACATTAAGGTTGGACTCCTGTGCAAACTTGTGTTATACCTGCGTTGGGCATGTCTATCTAATTATCATAGTATTTGTTCAGATCGATCTCAAAGACATTCCATCGACGGGGAAAGACGGTCGAATACTAAAGGAAGATATTCTTAAGTTTTTGGAAGGCAAAGGTATCTAAAAGATTTTTGATCTCAACGTTTGATTCCTATTTTCGCAATTTCAGGGACTGCAAAAGATACCACGATACCTCGTGATTGGTACAAGGCCACGTTGCCCACAGAAACGATCGATAAAGTGGTTCCGATCAGGGGTTATAATAGAATTATGGTGAAAACAATGGCTCAGACGACGAAGATTCCACATTTTGGCTATTGTGATGAAGTAAAGATAAGCCTACTAGATGAGAGAAGAAAGTGGAACCAATAATATTTAAATTTTCCGGAGTTTTATGCTACATCAAAAAGTCAAAAATTCTTATATTGACCATTTGGAATTCACACGCCAAATTACTTGACACAAAATTCATATTTTCGCCATGGATCTTGTGATTTCTGTGATTTGCTGTCGAGTTTGAAGTTTATTTGGTTTTTCTTCGTTTTCAGGTTTGCGTAGACAGGCTGGTCGACCTTAGAGATCAGTTGAAACACATAGCAAAAGATTTGGGCGTCAAAATATCGTATATGCCGTTATTCATAAAAGTTAATCCTGACCATGGTCTGTTTAAAGTTCTTGCATAACTAGATCTGTATTTTCAGGCCGCCTCATTAGCGTTGAAACAGTTTCCAATTCTGAATTCCAGTTTAGATGGAACAGTAGAAAATATAATCTATAAAGTAAGACAATGGTGGAGACAGTGAGATAGAGGAGGTTTACTTATAGTCCTAGGTGAATTACAAAAAATTGCTGACATTTTTAAATATTTGATCAACAATGATTGGAAAACAGCGTATTGATGTTTCACTGTGTAAAATGTTCAAAAATATCAACCCGTATGTTATAAGTTATAGTTGAATTCAGTCGGCAAAAAATACCGACTTTCGTTGGTAAATCAAGTTTGACTAATTTTGTTATTTCCTTATTTTTCGCAGGCAGCGCACAATATCTGCATCGCCGTGGACACTAATAACGGTCTGGTGGTGCCGAACATCAAAAACTGTGAATCGAAAAATTTATGGGAAATCGCTAGTGAATTGAATCGATTGCACGAATTGGCGAAAAAGAATCAAATTTCTAAAGACGACTTAGCCGATGGAACTTTCACTCTTTCTAATATAGGATCAGTGAGACCCTTATTTTATAACCTTTTAGTGCTTATTATTTTTTACATAAGAAAATATAATCTCCTTTGGTTTAGAATTCTGGAGCCATCACTAGCATCATTTGCCGAGAAATTTCAAGAAGGAATACGATCATCTCAGTTTTTTAAATTGACAAATATAAAACATTGGCCTGAATCAAATTTTTTACAAAAGTCGCATTGTACACGTCTGCTTGATCTGGATTGCGACATGCCAATTTTTTCATTCAGATTGGTGGTACCTACGCACATCCGGTGATTTTTCCTCCACAAGTGGTTATCGGAGCATTGGGCAGGATACATGTAAGTTTTCCGAATAATGAATAGGTATCCTCACAAAGGCACAGCGATCGGTTAATCACACAATTTATGTATCCTATAATTTATATTTTGTGACTTTTCCTTCCATTTACCTTATTCTATTTTACGTTGTTTTGATTAATTTAATTCATTTGATTTATTCGTTGTTTGTTCATATAAAAATTCGTCCTATCCATTTACTTTTTAATTCTCTTTCATTTTTACTTGTCGTTTTTTTGGTTGCTTTGCTTGGTTTAAATTTTTTCCAATTTTTTTTTTGTTTTCTCCATTGTGCTTCAATTTTCTCAACTTCCTAGACAATTCCGAGATTTGACGAAAAAGATCAAATTCGACCGATTCGTATCATCTGCGTCAGTTGGTCCGCCGATCATCGCATAATCGACGGAGCCACGATGGCCCGATTTTGTAATCTGTGGAAGCAATATTTAGAGAATCCGGCTATAATGATCGCTGAAATGAAATGACATCGAAATTATTTTCCTGATCGAATTTGCATCACTATGTATCGGGAGAAAACGAATTATAATTTATACGGCGGGCAGAAATATGATAAAGTTTCTGATGCCAAAAGATAAGAAACATAGTTTCAAGAAAAGGTTTCTTATAAAACTAATAGTTCAAAAAGCTCACCACGAGTGTTCAAATTCATTATTCAGCTTCTCGAAAGCTCCTGGGATGTCGGATACCGAACAACGAGATTTAATTTTTTTCGAAATAATAATTATACTTCCGTCCAGGATCAGGGACAGGACATGACGCGGTAGGTCAACTGTCTATTTTCTCAAAATGAGGATCTAATGACCTACACGTCGTAGTTCTACAACAATTTTAATGATAGTTCAGAAATTTTGGGAGATATTGTAACTGATTGACGTAGCTAAGGAGCAACAACTCTTCCCCACGACGATGGGCCATTCTTCACTCCAAATGCGCCATGCGCTATTTCGAGGCTGTCTTTTCATTTTAAAATGAGCAGCCTCGTAAAACAAAATAAACCGTAGAAATCAGTCAGCAGACAATGAACCGGCTTTGTTGGTCGAATTTATTTGTTCGCTACAGTCAACTCGAGAAAAATGGTGTCCGTATACGCAGGTTTTTTATTACTTGCATGAACATCTCTGCGCGTCAAGGCTCGTTTCGGAAAAATTGACTATAGAAAGAAATGTCAAACTGCACTGTGCCCAATGCTTAGCGCGACTGCGCCGCTTTAACCTGTCGCTGGTAGTTCGGGGTCGTGTCCATACATGCACATGGGGGGTTTGGGGGTCTGAACCCCCAGCAGATTTTGATTGCCTTCATCAGATTCCTGCTGACCCCAGCAGACGTGACCCCTAGCATTGATCAAGAAGGGGATGAAAGAAAAACCGAAAAAATGAAGAGAAGGACATCTACAAGATTGTTGGGTGGGGGATGGGAGGAGAAATTCCAGTTCGGGGTTTGTGGTAAGGGCTGAAGAAGAGGTGGCAAGCAAAGCTGGCAGTCGTCCAGATGGGACGTTTTTAAGACAGCTTCATTCTACGATAACTATAACAGCTAAAAGATAAACGGAAAATTACCTTATGGCTACAACACCATAAAGTGATTTAAATCAAAAAGTGCAAAACACAACATGACAAAAAAACAGAGATAAGTGTACAAGTGTAGAGTGTTGGCGGAAATTACTGATTACATTTATAAATTATCGACATTTATAAATTATCGTAAGAAAAGAAATATATTAGCGGTTTAGCTAAATATGTGGTATCCTATACATCATAGGAATATAAATGGTGCTCTAGTTTAACGATTTTTCTGAACAAACCATTCTTGATTCCAACGGAGTGACATTCAAACTTTAAAACGTGTTGACCAAGCGAATAATTTTACTAATGTGGATGGAAGAATATGCTGTTTAGATTTAAAAGACATTTCTTTTCGATATAACGAAAAAAAAATTCTATCCCAATCCCTATCCTGACTGACTACCAGCAAAATTTCCATGCTACTCATTTATGAACGTGTCCCTTTTACAACGAATCCCAAAACAGCGTTCCTCAAAACGGCGAATCCTCAAGGCATCAAACGGTTTAAAAAATCAGAGTTGGAATAATTTTCACAAGAATTTGCTGTTCTTAGAACAATTTAATGTTAAGACGGCATATTTTATCGTAAATTAAGATCAGCGACCTGCAGCAGAATTTTCGCCCAATCTCAGGAGATTTCCAAGTTTGAGACGTCAGCAGCCTTCAATTTTCTCATATACAACATGAAATAGTCAAAAGTTCTCCAAAATTTCCATTTGCAGAACCCTAGAGGAAACGTAGCAGGTTTTAGATCTAATAAACAACACAATCCCTTTGAAATGGCCGATGCGGTGAAGAAACTACAAAAGTTCTTGAAAACAGAGCTCGTTGAGAGTATCCGATGAATTTTTTTCTGATTCAGAGTCATTGATAATGGTTATTTCCATGGACTCTGAGATTACTGTAAGCAAAGGTAAGCATAACATTTCACGTTTTTTATGCCTCCTATTGCCAAAGTTACTCTCACAGTTTCAGCTACCATTTCAACATGAATTAACAAGAAGGTGCTCGTCCAATTTTTTGTTTTTTTTGCATCAACAAAGTTTTCAGACTTCAATGAACAACTGCGCGGAGTGGAAGTGATTTAACTTTTTCATGATATGTATTTTATTCATGGGAACTATACTGTTTGCAGTGCATCACGTGAATATGATGACTGTAACAAAAGTTGTCATTTTTTGCTTTTTCAGCCAATTGTGCTTTGTTTTGTTTATTTGGGAGTTTCGTTTTAAGAGTTACTGTTTTGGATATTCGTTATTTTGATAATTGATATTTTGAAAAACACTGTTTTGAGTCTCGTTGTGTTGAGAGTCGCTATTGTGTGCGAACCGTTATAGCCCCATACATTAGGAAGGCTCGCAGTGAAGATTTGTGGAACTAAAATAAACTTGCTACAGCTAAAATACAAAAATGTGATAAACAAAGTAATTACATGCTGCAGTATGGACGATTTTCACAATATATATATTCCTCATTTGATTCTAAATCATTGGCTGATCTATAGTTCATTTTTCTTGAAATGCTTGCAAATAACAGAAGTAGGAAGCATTATAGTTTATTCGCACCCCTAACTCTACCCTGGAATGTTTGAAGTAAAATAAACGAGAAATTCCTCGAAATGAAGGCTAAATAAGCATTATATCTATTTGAAAAATTAAACGGAAAATTTAAGCTGGAAAATTGGTGTGATAGTATAGAACATCAAATAACTAGAATTATAATATAGCCCTTAGATGTGGAATATTATATCGACAAGAAGTGAATAACAGAAGGACAGAATTCACATACATCACATACAACTAGCCTTTGAAAATTGAGAAAAAATTCTGTCGTGAAAAGTCTGTGTAAGAATTTCGACGGCAATTCTAATGAGTCTCATTTTCCGATTTACAAGGTCTGGTATCACGTCATTAAGTCACATAAGTAAGACGCGTCTATCACAAAGGTATTTTATACATTTCTAGCATGTAAACATCGTTTGAAAAACCGCATATTGTAGCCCAATAGTCGTATGTCAAAATCTAGTTTGTGCTGTGTGTATGCGAAAAAATGTCAATTTTTGTCCTGGTACCAGCTAGTTGATACACAAAGAATCTAGATGATGATATTTTGTAACGCTTGGGCATATCGTAAAACCTAGCTCGTGCTCTGGTTCCATACCTTTCAACATATAACCCCCAGGCCCAAGAGCGATACTTAACAAAAGGATGATATGTCAGCTAACAATGCGAAATCAGCGTTTAGGCTCAGATTGTTAGCATATTATAAAAAACTATTTGAGTATAATTGGACGTGGATTTTTTTCTGAATGTCAGTATCTTGTGTCAATGTAAAGCAAGTGTTATTCCATATTCTAAAAATTTTCCGGGAAACAGACATCGGATTGCCTATTTGTGAATATATTCAGTTAAACTGTTTTAAGTTTAACTTTGAAAAAATTTTAAAGAATTTTCAGACTGAAACATCTGTAACGTACCTGCTAAAGCAGTACTGTAAATATGTAGCATACTGTATGTAATAGACATTTATTAGATATTATTTTATTTTCACATTTTATGGTCTCAAGGATGTCTGGGATTCACACCCAAACATTCCTACAAAATTACGTGAAGTACTTTATTTTGATCCGTTCACACCCCGGTAGCCCAATTAAGACGCCCTAATTAATTTGCACAAACGGCAGCTGTTCCCCTAGAACCTACACTAAACTACACATTCCACAGCTACCGTAATCCCCAGTAAAAATCGTAAACAACACCTGCACACAGTAAAATGCGTAGAAGCCCCGCCGTACAGTAGTCTCAAGTGTAACAGTTGCGGCGGCCCCACAAAACGTGTGTATACAGAGAAACCGATACAGGAAGCATGCACAGAAGCACAAAGGTGTGGCCAAGCCCACCGTAGAAAGGAACTCAAGCACAGAAAGCATACGGTACCAGAAAAGCATTAGAGAGGCGTAACTAAGAAAGCATAAAAAGCGTAGCCGGAAACGACGATTGGCGGAAGAAGATGGACAGAAGCTCGACCTCCCGCAGCGCCCAGGGAGTGGCCAAAATCGCCGTATAAAAGAAGAAGCAAAGCGTGATTTTTATTATTCTGATTCTTATTCTTGTGGTTTTTCCGTTTTGACTTCCGCGCTCGCCCCGTCTTTTTTGTATACATTTGCAAGCGGCCGACTATTCGAAAGCAACTTAAACCGAGGCCCCCGTCCGTATTTTAATTCGAAGCGCGTTTATCGTCGACGTTCAAGCAACCGTCGATCCCCGTTGTTTTATTGTAATCGTATGCCCGTGCCCCCGTCCCGTTATTTGCCCCGCCGTATCGACCGATTGGTTAGAAGTAAAGTACCTCACACAAATCTGGTCGTTACATATTTTGGTGACCGTACCGTTACGTTAACCAGTGGAACTCCCTGCCCCCAATTAGGTGTACTCTTATCCGGGCATTTAGAAGCATTAGATAATACAGTAGTAATCATTTCCTACAGTAAGACGGTATTTGTATTAAGCAAACTGGAAATCCCCTCCAACGAGACATTAAGCGATACATTTAAACGAATACAGCGTGAAGCAAAAATTGAAGCATTTAAGCAGAAATCCCAACGTAAACCAAGAATGACCCACCCAACGCAAGATCATTTAGGAGAAATCGTTAGAGAACAGATAAACGATTTATTTTCAGAACATTTTCGTACCCTACGCACACAATTGAATCAGAATACAGTAAACCCTACCCTAATAGACGATTTAAGAACAGCAAACATTCGTAATAACATGGCAAACAATTTCTATGCGACACCTACAGTATTCACGGGTGGCGTGACCCAACATTTTGGTGAATGGAACAAAAGATTAGAACAATTCATGGCACTCCAAGGCATGAAAGATACAGACGTACAGTTAAAGTTGGCATGTTTAGAAATTCATTTAGGAGGAGCCGCGTTGGCAAAATTCAAAAGTTTAGCAAATTCCGAAAACCCTCCCCACACATACGAGCAGTATAAAGTCGCATTACAGACATTTTTCCCAAACAATAGAGATAATGAGCTACATCAACAATTCTTACGCGAAAGAAAACAAAAGCGATCAGAAACAGTAACGGAATTCTTATTCGATCTAGAACATCTCGCAACCCTCGCCTACCCTAACTTTAACACAGATGCACGAGAAATGATCATAAAACCCCTCTTTGTAGAAGGCATGCAAAACGAAATCAGGGAAGCAATTAAGTATAGAAGATTCACAACTCTAAAAGAAATGTCAGACGAAGCAGCTTACATTGAACAGCAAATTCTTAGAAATGAGTTAAAATCTAACGTCCTTCCCTTCATACCCCCAAAACCCAAACCCATCTTTTCCCTAACCAAAAATACAGACCAACAGGATCTTTTGCATCAGTTAGAACAACAAGTAAAAGATTTACAGTTGCAGATCAAACAAAAACCTCAACCCCCACAACAAAGTAGCTACAACAATTTCAGTAACAATACTTTCAGCAGGAATAATGCTTACAGGAACAATACCACCCCTAGGCAACCCACATGCTTCCAGTGTGGACAAATTGGACACGTAGCTCGTAATTGTAAATCAGTAGGCACCCGAAAATCATGTGAAATCTGTTTCCGTAATAATCACAGTACACGTGATTGTAAAAGCCCATGCATCCACTGTTCCCAAACAGGACATAGATCAGATAACTGCCTTTCAAAACCCTACTCCAATTTTCAATGTTTTCTATGCAAGCAGAGAGGTCATACAAGCAGGTATTGCCCAAATCAGCAGAGTCGTAATATTCAAAATTGCATTGAGTACAGGCAACCCCAACCCCTCATGGACATTGACGACCCCGCATTTTACTCAAAATTACCCACCATAACTAACGGCCCTCAGACTACTTTAGAAACTATCATGCCCGACACCCACCGCCGTAGCGACGAATATGTCCTTGATCTGGACGTACCCGATTGGTGCGCCATGTCACCACCCCCCACGCCTGAAGCCGCAAAAATCGAAAAATCGCCGCCCACCATCCCCGTAGGCTACAAGATCCCCCGAAAGCAAGACACAACGCCGCCCACCACCCCCAAAACACCATCGAAAACAGGTCGCAACTTATTGTCCCTCTTACACGGCCTGACCCCTGAACCCTACCAATTTCGCCCCCGCAAAACATTGCTGCCGACCCCCGCAAGTAAGCAAGTCCAAACCCCATCCCATGACTCAACTTCTAAAGTTTTACAGACCGTTCAGATTTCAAACCGGCCACCCCCCCAGCGCAAAACCGCAAAACGACAACACCAAAAGCCCCAACACAAAACCGGCCACAACGAAAATATACAGTACCCCGCCGCCTCCACTAAACCACTACATTGGCCATTGTATTGTATATTTTTATGTATAATAATCCCCACATCGTGTAGTGCCCAATTTCAGATGTGTGGAACTTCATTGAGCGGTCACTCAGTCAGCATACCAAAACTTGTATCATGCATGCCCCCTTCCACAGTAGACAAACCCGTACAAACATTCGGAAAAATCTATATCCCCTCCACTAAGCCCCACATTACAGACGCATACAAATGCAGTGTTCGCAAACGCAAAATTTGTACTAATACAGGATTTTTTGGATCAAAAGGTATTGTCTTCGACCAAACTGAAATGCAAAATCTAACCCCACATGTTTGTAAGGCAATCTTTATAGACAAAGAACACAACGGTCAAAAATTATACAAAACCCAACCAGGATTTTGGTCAACAAATAACTCCTTAAGCATAGAATACACATGGTGTTGTACAGACCATTGTACCTCGGTCACTAATGTCATAATAGAAATAGGACAAATAGCATCTTGGAATGGAAAATCTATGACAGGTACATTAGGCGACCTAGGGTCATGCAAACTGACATCAGGTCATTGTGTAACAGCGGACGGATCCATTATCTGGAATGAAACAGCATTTGAAAACTTATGCCCCTTCGAATACAAAAATACACATCCCATAAAACTCACGCCAACCCACATGATAATAGAAGAGCTACAAGGTGCATTCTCGGTTAAAAACACACTCTTTTCAAACCCCAATTGCCCAGAAATCCAAGACAGCATTCTAACCGAACAAGGCATTATTGTACAATTAGACAAAAGCACCCCACATCGTAACGCATTTTTAACCCCAAAAACCAACGAAACTCATACTACACTATACGATTTTGATGATTTTGAACCCATCAATGCAAAACTAAACTATCTAGCAGACAAAATACAGGAATTCAAAATTCAAAATTTCAAAAATGTATGGAGTGAATTATGCAGACAGGCGCAGCGTCACCTTGATCTCGTATGGCAAATTTTACGTCTTGATGCAACCCTTGGAGCCCGTGCATTCCTACAGTGAACGGACATCATAGCAGAATTTACAGGAGAAGCCCTCACAGTCTGGCCCTGCAAGCAGGTAAACGCATCCAAAGTCTTTTACAACCATAAAATCAACCAAACATGCTACAAACTTTTGCCCATTCTCGTAGGAACTGAACTCATGTTTTCAAATCCAGGAGGCAACGATTTGACCCCTTTTTCACAAACAGTTGATTGCCATCACATGCATGTAGCCCTTTACAAACAGAATAATACATGGGTAAGTGAAACAGGATCCCCGCATGTCACAAATTTACCTTTAGAAATCATCTGGAACCAAAATTTCTCCCTTTTCCATTTTAATACACCCGCCATTTTTCATGATCAACTTGCAACCATTTCAACCAACTTACTCTTTTTGAAACAATACATTTACAAAACTCACGCACTCGAAAACGTTGTCCAAAAACTCGTCAATTACACCGCCCAAATGTCTCTCAACTCCGATACAGTTTACAACATGATCTCAGGCACTGGTCAAGCACTCGGGAATACACTCTCTGGTGCTGGTCAAGGCATAGAACATGTAATAACCGGTACCACCCAAAGTCTCACAGATGGATTAAACAATTTACTCAAAGGGCCCCTGCAAATCATTATCAATCTCGCCGTTATTACTCTAGTTATTGCAGGCGTCTTTTATTCGTTTCTCGTTCTTCGAAAATATTTCCCCTCTCCAAAGCATCATGCCACAAATGAACATGCATACGAAATACCATCAAACAACAGACATTTACATGAGACCATTCCCCCATCATTCGGCCATGCTCTCTTAGAATTAGCTAATCGTCGTGAGGCGCAAACACAGCAGAAATACGTCCTTGTCGATATCGATACCCCCCGAACTCCTACAATCGAACTCATTAATCAAATTCACCAATCTGCATCAAATAAGCCACCCCAAAATGTACCTGAGAAACATACCCCTCATATTCCAATCACACTTAACGGCAAATTAATGACAAAAGGCATGATTGACACTGGTGCAGTTTACTCACTCATTGATTCCCGAATCGCTCAACTTTTACAGTTAGACATGAAACCCCCGCTAGTCCAAGCAAAAGCAGCAAATAATCCTCCGATTCACTTTGTAGGAACCACTTTTGTCACAGTGACAGCCCAAACAATCCAGGAAACAATCATGGTCCATGTCCAAAAAGATTGCACAGCAGACATCCTTCTAGGCAAAAACTTTCTCAGTCGATTTTCGGAATACACTATCAACAATCAAAAATCACAGGTCAAATTTGGCAATGTTATACTACTCTGTGATGGCCTAGAATATAGCCCTCTTTCAACTCGTGGTGGAACTTATCTAGACGAGAAATTAGAATTACCACCCCGTACAGTAACCGAATTTACTGTCCCCTTGCCCAAATCGTACTTACAGGTCAAACAGCTTGAATTCACCCCAAAACCCAAACAGAACTCTAAAGTCCATTTCGCAGCTTGCATCTCTGAAAATCAAAACAGTCGCATACGCATATCCGTCTTAAACACACAAGAAACAGCCCAAATTTTTTATCCTGGAACATGCATTGGTACAGTCTCATGTTACATCCCAAAACAAAATGCTCCCGCTAATCTAACCCCTTCAACGCAAAACCAGCCCAACCGTTTTGATACATTAACATGGTTAAAAGAAAACGTCAATTTGACCTCCAGTGACCTCACAGAAACCGAGAAAATGCAACTCCTACGCGCCCTATCGAAGTACCCTACATTATATGCTAAATCCAAAATGGACGTAGGCAGAACCACCCTCGTTTCACATACAATTGACACCAATGGCTCCCAACCCGTACGCAGACAACTTTATCGGACTTCCCCAAAAGAAAAGCAAATCATACAAGCAGAAGTTGAGCAACTCGCAGCAGCAGGTGTCATAAGCCAAAGCAATTCCCCATGGTGTACCAACACAGTTTTAGTTCCCAAAAAAGACGGAGGCCATCGTTTATGCATTGATTTTAGAGGCCTCAACAAAGTCACCAAAAAAGATACCTACCCCTTGCCCCGGATAGACGAAATTCTAGACACCCTCCGTGGAATGAAATATTTCACCTCCCTTGACCAATCCAATGCATACTATTCCATTCCCATAGCACAAGCAGACAGAGAAAAAACGGCCTTCAATTGCTCAGCCGGCCAGTATCAATTCAATTACCTCCCCTTTGGACTCACCAATGCCCCAGCCACATTCCAAAGGTTAATGGATGTTATTCTTTCGGGTCTGCAATGGAACACATGCCTTGTATATCTCGACGATGTTTTAGTATTCGCAGACTCCCATGCCCAAATGCTGGAACGTTTAGACACTATTCTTGCCCGATTCTCACAAGCAGGCCTTAAGCTAAACATACAAAAATGCAAATTCTGCCAGCCCCAAGTCCAATACTTAGGCCACGTCATTTCTCAGCAAGGCATTTCACCAGATCCCCATAAGGTACAGGCCATCTATGACATACCCACACCCAAAAGCTCAAAAGAAGTTAAATCAGTCCTTGGCCTACCCTCATATTATCGCAGATTCATCCCAAATTGCTCTCAAGTTTCTAGCCCACTCACATCGCTACTCAAAAAGAACTCAGAATTTTCCTGGGGCCCTGAACAGCAAAATGCATTCACTAAGCTAAAAGAATTACTCATTCATGCCCCAATACTGCAGCACCCCGACTTCACAAAACCGTTTATCCTGCAAACTGACGCCTCAAAACTCGGAATCGGCGCCATTCTCAGTCAGCTAGATAGTAAAGGTCAGGATCGCCCCATTGCTTTTGGGAGCCGCACATTGAAACCCGCAGAATGCAACTACCCGATCACTGAGCTGGAAACCCTTGCAGTAGTCGAATTTGTCAAGTATTTCCGCCCCTATCTTTTCCAGCAACATGTTATCGTACACACTGACCACACAGCAGTTCAAGCAGTCTTACAGAAGGAAAACCCGTCCCCTCGCATTGCCCGTTGGGGATTAGCCCTCTCCGGTATTCAGCTAGACATTCGACCCAAGAAAGGCACTGCTAACCGCAATGCAGATGCCGTTTCTCCATTCCCCTCACAGACAGCAAAGCAATCCTTTGATATTGAGCAATTAGAAACCCGCCCCGAAATATCAACTATCAATTCAGTTTTGGAAGCTGAAGCAACTGAACAAGAAGAGCAACAGAAAAACTTTGCCGAACTCCAACGCACTGATCCAACTGTCAAAAGTATTTTAGCAAAAATCGCCCAACAATACCCCCTTACCCTTATCAAATTTGCAGTGCATCAAAACATTCTCTTCCGTATAGTCGACAAACAGGCAAAACTATACATTCCCAAGTCGCAAGTCCAACATCTCATCGCCTCACATCATGACAGCAAATTCACAGGTCATTTTGCGGCCAGGAAAACTTTACACTTGCTCAGACAGAAATACTTTTGGCCCCAAATGAGCCATGATATCAAACATTACTGCAAAACTTGCCACCCATGCCAGACACAGAAAGCTCTTAGACACAAAGTGCATGCAAACTTGGTACCAATTCAGCCGACTGGCCCATTTGATAGAGTCGGTGTTGATTGCATGGGACCGTTACCCCTCACAGAAGACGGCAACCGATTTATTGTCGTTTTCATCGATTATTTCACAAAGTATGCAGAGGCATTCCCGACCCCTGACATCACTGCAGCCACTATTGCCAAGCTATTCGTAACCAAAATTGTTTGTCGTCATGGGTCCCCAAAAATCATCCATTGTGATCGTGGCACCGATTTTGTATCGGATCTCTTCTCACGGATCACCAGTTTATGCAATACTCAGAAAATTCACACTACCCCATATCATCCCATTGCCAATGGAGAAGTTGAGCATTGCAACCAAACCCTAGCCACCCGTATCCGCATGTACATCAATTCAAATCACACTGATTGGGATACTTATCTCCCGTACGCCGTTTTTTCGATCAACATTCATAAAAATGATAGCACTTCATATCCCCCATTTGAATTACTCCACGGTAGGCAAGCTAATCTGCCGTCAGATGCAGCTTTAAATTTTTTCCCCACGTCCTACATGGTCGACTTAGACGATTACGCCCTTCGTGTAAAATCGCATTTCACAGAAGCACTCTCAACCGTGCAGAAAAGTTTGCAAAAAGCCCAAGCCCACTATACCCGTCAGTATAACAAGCATGCTCAGAACATACATTACAAGGCAGGTGATCTTATTCTTTATAAAAATCATTCGTGTAAACAAGGGCTGACTCCCAAATTCCTCCCTCGCCAGAACGGGCCCTATACAGTTACAAATTTCATGTACCCCAACGTTACACTCAAACACCCCCATAAGAATATTACATTTACGGTGCATGTAAACGAGACGACCCCTTTCTACCCTCAGAAAGCACCTATCGCATCTACCCCCACCCCTCCTCAACCTCGAAAGTCTTGAACGAGGACGTTCAGCTCCGGAAGGAGGGAAATGTAACGTACCTGCTAAAGCAGTACTGTAAATATGTAGCATACTGTATGTAATAGACATTTATTAGATATTATTTTATTTTCACATTTTATCCTCTCAAGGATGTCTGGGATTCACACCCAAACATTCCTACAAAATTACGTGAAGTACTTTATTTTGATCCGTTCACACCCCGGTAGCCCAATTAAGACGCCCTAATTAATTTGCACAAACGGCAGCTGTTCCCCTAGAACCTACACTAAACTACACATTCCACAGCTACCGTAATCCCCAGTAAAAATCGTAAACAACACCTGCACACAGTAAAATGCGTAGAAGCCCCGCCGTACAGTAGTCTCAAGTGTAACAGTAGCGGCGGCCCCACAAAACGTGTGTATACAGAGAAACCGATACAGGAAGCATGCACAGAAGCACAAAGGTGTGGCCAAGCCCACCGTAGAAAGCAAGTCAAGCACAGAAAGCATGCGGTACCAGAAAAGCATTAGAGAGGCGTAACTAAGAAAGCATAAAAAGGGTAGCCGGAAACGACAATTGGCGGAAGAAGATGGACAGAAGCTCGACCTCCCGCAGCGCCCAGGGAGTGGCCAAAATCGCCGTATAAAAGAAGAAGCAAAGCGTGATTTTTATTATTCTGATTCTTATTCTTGTGGTTTTTCCGTTTTGACTTCCGCGCTCGCCCCGTCTTTTTTGTATACATTTGCAAGCGGCCGACTATTCGAAAGCAACTTAAACCGAGGCCCCCGTCCGTATTTTAATTCGAAGCGCGTTTATCGTCGACGTTCAAGCGACCGTCGATCCCCGTTGTTTTATTGTAATCGTACGCCCGTGCCCCCATCCCGTTATTTGCCCCGCCGTATCGACCGATTGGTTAGAAGTAAAGTACCTCACACAAATCTGGTCGTTACACATCTCACTTGAGCCTTGTGTAAAAGATTTTGACGTTGGTACTGTTTTTGCTTATTTTGCAGAAACATTTCATAAAAGCAGACTATAGATTAGGTGTAAGTATTGGATGATCCATAAGCAAAGTTTCAACTAAGATATTTACGCAATTTCAGTGCCAACACGTAGGCGAAAATGATTAATGCAATCAACGATTTCAGAATCGACAACTATCGCTAACTATCGCCAGCTAGAACACCTCGTTGTGACTGAATTTGACTATCAGGATGCCTTATTTCGAATGCGAGTAGTTTATTAGCAGGTGTTTCACAGTGAACTACACAGCAAGATGTTTTCATATTTTCTAGTTTAAACGCCTAGAGGATACATTTTTTACTTCGATAAGGCATTTTCAGTTTGGATACTAACATCTCGCGGACGGTCGGTCTGTGCAGCAGCTCTCCGTTTTTCTCGTTTAGAGTCACTTTTTTCGTCGTGTACACATACACACGCTATCGGAAGATGGCCGTTGCTGACTCGCAGATGCCAGTACCGAGCTACGGGAAAATCGCTAAGACCCAATTGTCCACCGGCGATCCGGAAATCGTTCGTGAAGTATGTTCATGTGAGAAATGCTTTGAGGTCAGAATGATTCATGTCA
The DNA here is from genome assembly GCA_963922205.1 of Romanomermis culicivorax. Taxonomy (NCBI): domain Eukaryota; kingdom Metazoa; phylum Nematoda; class Enoplea; order Mermithida; family Mermithidae; genus Romanomermis; species Romanomermis culicivorax. Next base: position 126,725 of record CAWUHX010000381.1, read on the forward strand.
GTTCAGACGCAGAGTTTTTTTTTCTAAATCAAAAAAAAGAAAAAAATGATTGCAAATAATTAACACATGTGCAGTCTACCGCTTTGAGAACAACGGTCGAACTACAACTTGGGGAAAGAAAATATTGGATTGTGATGCAAGATCATCACCGCCTCCGATTTGTTCGAATTTTTTTTGCATTTCGAGACACATTTGAAAGTGAATGCATCACGGAGAACAGTGAAAACTAAACAACAAACATTTTTTGCGTTTTGTGACTCAAGAATTTTTACTTATCCGTGTACCATAAAAATATCAACAGGGGAAGGCTCATTGTATGTTTGAACACAAATTCCGTTTCCATTTCGAATTCCAATCCGCAAATTCCAACTATTCAAATAAATGTAATAACAGGAATTCCAATCTTGCCGCAATATGCACATCGTAGGGATCGCGTGTCTTTTTTAGGAAATAGTCAAAGGCTCGGCGCCCTATGTGCAAATGATGAAAATGATGACCGATTGTGAGACGAAAGCGGCATGTACCAAAGCGGCTCATAATACCCAGACGAAGGGCGGCGGCAAAGCCGCGAATCAGACGACCGTGTTGCACGACGCAGCTCGTTTGTACCTCAATGAAAAGTATCGGCCGGCATTGATGAGCGGCAACTCGTGCAAAATGGACGATGTCCAAATGGCGCAGACAATCAATTTGCAGGCCTATAGAGCCGAGTTGGTGCAAATGTCCGAACATTACCAGGTAATTGATAGATAGTAGGGTCGGAGTTCACGAAACTACTGTAAAAGAAAATGAGTGGAGCTGAACTCTGGCATCAGATGGAACCGTCAGATGACGAAGTTAAATGAATAAGTTTACTGTAACCAACTTGAGTTTTTTGGCATAACTTATTTCGTCGCTGGATCTGGATTTTTATTTATTCTCGATTTTGATTATATATTTATTGACATTGCAGCCTAGAAAATTAACCGAATTGACAGTGATTTTTATCGTCTGTGTATAATTCCAGACTCAAAAGTTTGATCCACAAATCTTTATTCCATTTGTATTGATTCAAGCCAGTGGTGAAGCTATGGGCAATAAAAGCAAATACGAGTGCACCTTCAGAACAAGATGGTGCAAATTCGCCCAATCATGGCATTAGAATACATCTGAAATACGGATCTTTTTCACTGGCAAAAAATCACAAGTTTCATTTCAACCTCTGAATTTTGCAGTTTTGTATAGATTTCCTGAGAAACCCAAGAAATGTGACGGAATTATCCTTTCCGGTAGATTCATGCTCTATATTAAAAATGAAAACAGCTTTGTTCTTTATTTTCATACTGACGGGACATTTGCTGGTAAGGTATATCGAAGTTGAAACTAGTCGAATATGCCGATGGTAACAAAAGTATAAAAACTGACCCCAGAAAGCAGTTGTCTACTGTAACGGTATATAGCTCACGATGTAATGTAAGTGTGTATACATTTCAGAAAATGAAACTAGAGTCTGGTGGAAACTATCCAAGCACTATAGTCTTTTTTCTTCAAATGCTTCCAAATAGTGAGAGTGAAATGCAAGTACTATTTCAGACATCAAGATTTTCAGCTGAACCGTATGTCAAATAACGCCGAAAACATCTGAGCATATTCAATTGACCTTTCGCAATTTTTTCTGAATATAAAATTAGATAGTCAAAAGGTTGTGTAATCAATTTCAATGACAGTGCTAATTTTTGTAAATTCTCATTTTACGACCATTTTATAAAAAAACAGACTATAGCTTAGTTTGAGATTCTACAAGCCTTTCGGGCCGCCCTTTTTTGCTTGAAAGCGACTTTTTGATTTAAAACCGTCATCCACATCAAATATGAATCAGTGCAAGGTTTTGAAATTAATGTCGCAACGGGAAATTCAATGCGTTTTCAAGACGATGATCCATTTGACAAATCGCTGAAGTCAGACATAGTTTATCAACAGATACGCTGTAACGTCTGGTAAATATTTTGCGAGCCTCGTTTGGAAGTGCCTGGAAATCTCATATCACCGATTTTCCTGCATCTGTTTTCTTTTCACTACAGAAAAAAGCCATGAAAATTGAGAAAGAATGCGTTGATACGTTGCTGACCAGTCTGGATAAGAAGCAATTGCTCCAGCTGGCGGAGTTGAACCGAATTTTCGACGTTTTGGGCAACGAAGCGGAAGTTCCACGCGTCCAAGCCCATGAGATGGTCGACGATATGGTCAAAGACAATGTTTTAACCCCCGAAGAAGCGATCGCCGTCAAAAAGCAACTGACGGCCGATAAAATCAAATTAGCCCAAATCGCCAAGTTGACCGAACCTTACGTAATGCTGCGCGGCGATGGCACGGTCGGATCGAAAAACGCACCGGCGAAAGCGACGACTCCGTCAACGACAAAAGCGTCAGCTTTGTCAACAGGTGGCGGCGCCGGAAGTGGTGGCAACAAGGGATTTCGCGTGCCTAGAGTGAGCAAATTTGTATTCATTGTATACCCTTGGCAAGAAAGTAATGTCAAAAATTTGACCACATATTCAAAGTTCTGTTACATTTGCATGGAGCATGATTGATCATCAAAATATGCCCGACTACTATCAATGCCACTTTACCATTTCGCGGGTAGCTATGTAATGCCTGCATAATAAGAGGCTTGGGCCTTTTAATCAAAAAGTCCTGGATGAACGTTTCGACCTGGTCATCATTTTCAAATCTTATATCGACAAGGCTTTGCAATGACCGGAACAAATGGTGCAATGTCGGGTGAATATGGTGGATGGGGTAAAAACTTTAATCCCTGGATTTTTGCCTGGACAATGGCAGCAGTGTGTGAACGGGCATTGTCAAGGAGCAGATTTACGGTTTACCAATGCAGGCTGCTTTTGTATCAAGGCATTTTGTGCATGATTAAGCTGGTCAACATAGACTTTAGCAGTCATGGTCAAACCAGGTGGAAGCAAATCAAAGTGGACAATTCCCTGGGTTGACCATCATACACATAACATATTGTTGCGTGGGTGTAGATCCAGCCTTGGCACTTGTGCTTGTTTAGAGCATTGTCGTCTCTGGACCACCAGTTTTTTTCCAAATTTGCACTATAATGTGGAAAAAAATCTGGAATGTGGCAAAAATTTTTGAGGGCTTTCCACAATTGTGGAAGAAAAATTTGAGGCTTTCATATTGAAAAGATGTATTTGGTGCATTTTAGGAGGTCCAAATCTCAAAATTTTCCGGCGCTTCGCGCCGGTTATAACTTTAATAATCATCATTACTTATTAAGTAGCTCAGGCGCGGCTTGTCTACCTTTATTTATCACTTAATTTATAATAGTTTTCATCATCTTAAACGTATTATCTCATGTTTTAATTGGTAATCTTCAATAATTTATCATGATATTTAAGGAAGATTCACATTTTTTCTTTTTGAGAAAGATCAAATCTCTATGCTTTTTGATGCGATTATTTCTTTGCTAACGTAAAATAAATTTAAAAGCTTCATGGAAATATCTTTCGGAAATCTATACTCTTCTTACTCATATATTTTCGGCCAAGAGAGTTTACAAATCAATTACAGATTTCAAAATTTTTCAAGTAAAATTCTAGAAATTACGACTTTTGAACACAAAATTGGAATATAATTCTTGAAATAAATGTTCTGAAAATTGATTTTCCAGCGTCCCACAATGCCAATATAACCAAAACATTTTCCAGCGCTTCGTGCCGGAAAGATTAACATTTTTTTGGGCCTTCATTTGTCATCATAGAAGACTTGACCACCGATTTCTCGTGTAATTCAAATCAATTATGCTCTTGGATAGTTTGCTCTAGAAAATTTGTTCAACAATGCTTGTAGATTAGGCTTTAAAGTCGAACATTTCAATTTTTTCTTCAATTTTGATCAATTAACTTCCCTAAAAACACTGGCAGGCTTGAAAAAGCTCAAAAACAGTGCGATAAAGCGTCTGTTAGCATTTTCAAGCAAAGAAACGACGATTTTAAGACGAAAAAAAAATTTTTGACCCCTTTCCACATTTGTGGAAAGAAGTTCGTGGAAAAAACAGTGCTCTGGACGATGTTAACATAAATAACCTATTTTTCATCTCCAGTGATGATTCGATCAAGGAAAGGCTCGATTTTGTACCATATGAAAGTAACGACATGGAAATGATAACATGCTGTTGCATGACATGATCACTCAACTTCTGAGGCACCCATGTTTGGAGCTTGCTAACCTTGCTCATCTGCTTCATTCAATTTCCAATAGTAGTCTGGATAATGGCAAGGACTTCTGCTACTTCCCTAGTGGTTGCTTTTGGACCAAAGTCCAGCTGTTCTTGAATGTCTGCTTCTGATACTTCATTGGGTCACTCACTACGAGGTTTATCTTTGATACTGCAGGTAACAGTTCCGAACTTAGTAAACCACCGTTCAACTGCACCTCGGGACACAGCAGATTCACCACATGTTCAACATATAATTTCTCGTTGCCTCAGCTGCAGTTCTGCCCAAATCACACTCATACAACACACAATGATGTATATGGTCGGGGAGATAAAGCTTTGTTCTGGGTATCAATTAAATGGACAGTATGAGCCAACTGAAAAACGACCCCATTTTTCAAAACAATAATGTTTGCTCTTTCAAACAAACAATCAACAACCCAATTTCTTCGGCTGGATTTTAAGAAAAAAAATTGACTGATAACACATGACCAAAAATCGACATTACTTTCTTGCCAACCCAATATAATTAAAATGTGATTCATTGGAATCAATTATTGATCTTGACTAGAGCTTCACACCGGGTACCCGAATTACCCGGGTACAAAATGAAAACCATTACCCGGGTACACCTGTAATTCGGGTACCCGTTTTGTATCACGTATAATATGTAGAGTTGAGAGTAGAGGTGTATGCATAGTTTTTTTAGCCTTTTACAAGCCATGGCTTGTTGGACTGACAAAATGGCTTGTAGAATTTTAGTCCAACAAGCAAAAATGGCTTGTCAGAATTTTTTGAGTCATGTGTTTGATCATATCGGATACAGAAAAGATGCATTTTGGTGGATTTTAGAAGGTCATAATCTCAAAATTTTCCGGCGCTTGGCACCAGTTATAACTTAAATAAGCATTATTATTTATTTCCTAGCTCAGGCACTGCTTCTAACATGTCTACCTTCATTTATCATTTAATCTTTAATAGTTTCAATCATCTTAAACGTATTATCTCATGTTTTAATTGGTAATCTTCAATACTTCATCTTGATATTTAATGAAGATTCACATTTTTCCCTTGACACATTTTTTGGGAAAGATCAATACGTCAAGTCTGTAAACTTTTTGAAGTGGTTATTCCTTTTTCAACGTAAAATCAACCCAAAGGCTTCATGGAAGTAGTTTTCGGAAACTTCTACTCTTCTTGCTCATATCTATTTGGCCAAGTTCATTAGAGTGTGTGAATAAATTAATGATTTTAAAGTTTTTCAAACATGAAATTCCAGAAATTAAGACCTTTGAACAGAAAATTCGAAACTAATTCTTCAAACAAGTGGTTGGAAAAGTGATTTTCCAGTATTGCAGAATGTCAATTACCCAAAAAAATTTTCCGGCGTTTCAGGCAGGAAAGATTAATAGCTTTTTTGGGCTCTCACTTGTCATCATAGACGACTTGACCGTCGATTTCTCATGTTATTCAAAGACACTATGTTCCTGGATAGTTTGCTGGAAAATTTTTTCCACAATGCTTGTAGATTAGACTTCGATCAAACTCAAAAATTTCAAATGTTTCCTGAATTTTAATGAATTAACGGCTCTAAAATGTTATTGAATAAATGTTGAATGACATCTCTTTTTTTGATCGATTGCCGTGATGCTCAATATATACATTTCTTTAAAAAATAACCTAGCATTGGAATTTATTCACGTATACTGATATTATAAAATTGGCTTGCAAAAATTTGGAATGGCTTGTAAAATTTAAGGTCAACAAGCCACTTGGCTTGTGACTCGTAGGTCAAAAAAAACCCTGGAGGTATGCAAATTTTGCTTTGTCTCGTCTATAATATTGAGCTATCGTGATGTGATGTGTAGTATTTTGCAGCGTAGGTGCGTCGATGATGTGTATCAATCATCATCTCTAGCATTATATTCGCAATATACCTACCTATGCAGCCTATTGTATACAACAACACAACCAGTGTTTCAACACAAGTGTTGAAAAATATTATGTGGTAGAGACTACGGAGTGTGTATAAGGCATCATTCTATTTTCACAGTGTATCTGTCTAATATTATATACATACATTAACATTACAACTCATTTTAACATGTACCGGGGTATACCCGGGTAATGCGGGTACCCGGGTACTCGGGTAATGAATAAACGGGTACCTGGGTATGAAATTTTCGTTGTGTGAAGCTCTAATCTTGAGATCTGGAAAGTGTCTAAAATGTAGATCAATGACTTGGGGTTATCTAGGATTTGAACATTTTCAGTAATTTTGCCTCAAAATTTAGTTTAACATTTTTCACAGTCGAAAAGAAGTTCATTCAGGTGATTCGAGTTGGTCATCATTAATGTGGCCATTTTCCTGCGCATTTTGATTCAGGTTACAAAATAAGTGGTTTTCTATTCCGAATAACGTCAGCAAAATAGTCAGAAAATTTTTTTTAAACAATGCATTAATGGTGATATAGCATAGTCTGTTTTTCTTGAAATACTCCCGAATAATGACATAATTTAGAATTCGGCATGAAGCTTCTGAAAATTTCGGTAGTTTCGTTACTAAAACGCAAGAAAATGCAGCCTTCGAAGTATTTTCGTATTTCTTCGTTGCGAGAACGAAAGACGCCAGAATTTCCGTTTGTGCCCGCGTTTCATACAAGAAGTAGATAAAAAATAGGAAGCAAGAGCAATTCGTTCTTGTTAAGAGTAGTGGAACTTCACGTATTGTTTCCTGTTCTCATCTTTATGTTTTTCACATTTCAGGCTGTAGGCTGTTACCAACCGGTTGGAAATGCGTCGCCTCAGTATCGACCCAGAGCTCTCAAAGGTTACGCTTCCGGGCCATCGAGGCCCGTTATTCAAAACTACGCCGTCAATTACAGAGAGGCGGCCGTTTCGGCCGACCTGAAATGATTACCGCGACAGGAACGATTGAATACGATCATTGAAAACAAAAATATTTACAAACTATTAAATCGCCCATCCGAATCGTCACGTGATTGTTCGTGCAACGACTTAAGTTTTGTGGTTTATTATTTTTGTATCGTTTACTAATTGATAATCAATTAGTTCAATATTAAATACTAGAGTAAGAGTAATTCGATAACAATTTTCTTAAAATTGGCTCAAGTCGAATGTGCGGGTAAGTGAAATGCAGTACGTCGAATTTTCGTCGCTAAAAATATAGTATCTCTACGACAGCACGTTTTTCACTCTTAGTACGTGCACACTACGGTTTTTTATAAAATTCTTGTAAACCGCAAAACGGACTAAAACTGGCACTGTCCTTAAAATCGTTTAAATAAGGCGTTTATGGTAGACTTTTCCTCAAAAAATTCTTGACGGCCAGTTGTGTAAGCCCAGAGACTTTCAGTTCAGCAGAAAATTGTAAAAATATGAAATAGTACAGCTTTTCACTGTTATTACCTACAAGCATTGCAAGAAGAACAGACTTTATACTCCGTTTTGAAATGATCGATTCAGCGAGGTCGTAGACAAATTTTCATTCAACACTATGGGAGGCTCGCCGACTATTCAAAAAATTTCCACTTTATGGTACAAATTTTTTGATCTTTTTTCTATCATTTCAAGATTATTGAAATTGATTTCCAGATTTCTAGTAAGGCTGTGTCTGCCGAAACTTCGATCGCCCCATCGATTATTTTAGAAAAATGAATGGAGTACGATAGCTGATTAGTTTTTGTTTTTTCTACTCGATTCACCTATTTTTCATAACTCATGGAAGAACCGTTTCCAAGTATGAATTCTGTAATCAATTATTACATTGTGTTCGACAGCCATAGCATCCATTTGCGTGCATATGCACTGCATCGAATCTCGTTGCAGAAATGTGCTAGAAGTTTATCAACGATTGCATGATCTGTTTTTTTAAAATGCGTCTAATGGAAGAAGTGAAAACTTAGTACTATTCAACGTTTTACGAATGTCTACTGAACCATAGTCTGTTTTTTTTATAAAATGCCTGAAAAGTAAAAAACACTGTCCTTGAATTCGTTTGCACGAACTTTTGACTGTTAATTTTTCTATTCATAAAATAGTAAAAGTTAGACGGATATGCTCAAAAAATTTTAGACAGTTTGTAGTCTCGTATAAATATAAAACTTTGCTTTCTACTATTATGATAAAATCATATCAAGAAAAACATACTTTTTTTGGACTGGGAATAATTGCGAACTTATTCAAACTCTTGACAATTTTTTGAGTAAATTAGCTTTCGTGTAACAATTTGTCATTAACATTAATTTTAATTTTTTGATGAGGAAGCAAGGAACAGACTAGCCTTTTTTGTAAAATCCTTCAAAATTGAAAACTGACAAATATCAGTAGCACCATGAAAATCCCTTTCACACAACCCTTACAGTAAGACTTTTCATTTTAAAAAATATAATAAGTGAAAAGCCACTCTGTAATAGGTTTCGGAAAAGCTAGCACTTTGATTTTGTTCTGAGTGATAAAACTTGACAAAAGTTCAGAGGGTCGGACACCACAGAGTAAGACATGTTCTGATGCCCTCTACTTTTACGTTTCTTCCAGTTCCGAGCTAACACATAGCAGCCCGCAACACTTGTCTCCACTGCATAAAGATCAACGTGGCATCTCTGACTTCTAAATGAGAGCTTTTGAAACGAAAAAATTAGACCAAAGCACGTTGCAGCATATTTTTGGTTGTCATTTATGTTTTAACTAGTTTATTAGAAAATGCCCCGATGGGACAGAAAAAAGGAGAATATACTTGCTTCGACAGTTGCCATGGTAGAAAAAGAAGTGGACTAGATTTTTGAGAACTTGGGTCAAAGTTGGAAAAAATTCACTTCCTTTATATTGGATTTTCATTCTTTCTCAAAAAAATTGTCTATGTCTGTGAAAAAGTATATTCTGCAGCATCGTGCATTTTGTCCTTCAACTGGCATCAACTACAGTAAAATTTTTCTATAAGAAAATTATATGCACCTGACTTCAAGTGTTAAACCAATAGCATTCTAACTCCCGACCGATTCAGAGCTCCTACCTCTGACTCTAGCCAAAAAATAGCGAGGGAGGCACATTATAGTCATTTTCAGAACTATAAAGGAACCTGAGGTTCGTTGCACTAACTCAACATGAGGATAATCTCAACATTGGGATTAAATTGATGATCCTGAGTTTAAGCTATTCACAATGTCCAAATTATTTTCTTCCAATGCACAAATCATACTCACTTCAGGATTAACTAAAACTGAGGTTTAAGTTCGGGTTAGGGAATTGCGGAAATTTTTATATTTATTTGCTTTAGAGATAAGAAAATTATGCGAAAATTTTAGTGCAACCCGACAGCTCGAGCTGGGGATAATCTCGACATTGAGCTCGTTATGATCCAGATGACATTCAAATTATACCGAACTTGAGATTAAACCGAGTGGCCTTTTTGTTTGAGATTGAGCTTGAGCTCAGACCCCTTTAGTGCAACTGGGATTTGGTTACAGTCATTGGGCACCGATCTGTAAATAGGATTCAGCCATGCATATATTAGGGGTGTGCGCCAAATCCCGTATCCGGTTCTCCTGACTCTAATCCAAGTGACAAAGATGGGTGAAATTGCTTCCCATTTGCAATCCCGCAAAAAGCGCTCTTTCTGCAAATTTCAGTTTAAATCCAAAAACTGTGAATGATGCTATTTGGTTCAATAGTTAAATAGAAGAGAATAAATTTTTTTGTAGCTTGTAATCAGTAGAACTTACGGAGTGAATTCTATATGATATGTTATATAAAATGAGTGAATGAAACGTATCTTGCACAATCGATTTAGTTCTTAGAAGACTTTGTGCAGTATCTCTTTTTCTAAAAAAGCTGAATGGGATTTAATGTGCCACTTTCCCTCAGTTGATTCCTTTTGTTGACACCAAATTCAGTAAAAATGTTTAACACAGTTGGAAGCAAACATGTGTGAGAGGGGACATGGGGGTATAAACTTCCACAAGGGTTTTGAAACTGGAAAATTTGTTATGCAAAAAAATTTTTGGTAACTTTTTTTGAATTTTTTGTCTCACAAAATGCTAAAACACCAAGGTCCACCCTGTACCCTCCTCAAAATTTCGGAGATGCACATGTTTGGTTGGAAAGTGTGTTGATGCACTCAGCTGCTGAATATACTTTTTCACAGACATAGACAATTTTTTTGAGAAAGAATGAAAATCCAATATAAAGGAAGGGAATTTTTTCCAACTTTGACCCAAGTTCTCAAAAATCTAGTCCACTTCTTTTTCTACCATGGCAACTGTCGAAGCAAGTATATTCTCCTTTTTTCTGCCCCATCGGGGCATTTTCTAATAAACTAGTTCACCCCTTTTTAGTGGGCCTCAACCATGCACGAAAGCTTTCATAGAAGCACATTGAAGTTTTAAATTTCGTCATCTGCACTTCAAAAAACAATAAAAAAAACTTCAAGCAACGAATTCTCACCTCCGGCAAAAGTAAAGGATGCATAAACCGCATAGTACTTAAAAAACGTTGTAAAGATACTGAAAGGTGACCATATCTATTGAATTCCTCATAATCCTTCAACATAAAAAAAAACGCAGAAATATCTTTGTTTACACAAATGACTTTTTTCGTGTAAACTGACTCCGTTCATTGAATTTCCCATGGTCAGAAACATCTTCCCTCAAAAATCGCAGAAATACATTTGTTTACACTCAATATGAATTAGTGTGTAAAGTGATCACTTTCATTAAATTTCCAGTGGTCGAAAACCCCTCCCAAAAAAAACTCACGAAAACAGGCTTGGTTGAATCCGGAATAATTTTTTTGTGTAAAGTGACACATCCATTGAATTCCCCGCAGTCGAAAACCCCTTCCATAAAAATCACGAAAATACGATTGTTTACACCCGCGATAGTTTTTTTTGTAGGATGATCGCATTCATCAAATTCTCTGTGATCGAAAACCCCTTCCAGCAAAAAATCAATAAAATACGTTTGTTTACAACTGGGATAAGTTCTTGTGTAAAGATGATAGCATTTATCAAATTCTCCATGATCGGAAAACCCCGCCCACCGGAAAATCACGAAAATACGTTTGTTTACACACGGGATAATTTTTGGTGTAAAGTGGTCACATTCATTGAATTCCTCGTGGTCGAAAATCCCCTCCACAAGAAAATTACAACAATACGCTTGTTTACACTGTGGATAATTTTTTTGTGTGAAGTGAGGACGTCTATTGAATTCCCCGCGGTCGAAAACTCCCTCCACTGAAAAATCACGGAAATACGCTTGTTTACACCCGGGATAATTTTTCATGTAAAGTGACCATGTCCATCAAATTCCTAATAGTCGAAAACCCTTGCAGTCCCAAAATCCCAATAAGGCTACAGGTATATTTGAAACTGCAAAAAAATTGGTAGTGCATTATGCTGCAAAAAAAATTTTTTTTTGAACCCATGAGTATTATATAACAAAATTGGGGAATATGGCATTTTCTGGGACTTTGGACAACCATATAATTGAATTGAGGCCATATTTCAAAAAAAGAAAAATTCACATTTGAGATTACACCCTCAAGATGCTTAGGCCGAAGTATGGAGGTTGGATATTTCACACCGATTGCTGGGTATGGTGGAACTGGGGGGCCTTAAAAAGTGCGTTTTTTACCTGTTTTTGGGGCCCTACCGAGCACCACTTGCGAATAGAGGCGAAATGACAAAAGGCACCCCATAGTTTGCCCTTACACCCGATATTATGCAAAAAACCTGAAGGTTCTAGCTCTTACCGTTTTGGCTCTAGAGGGGGGGGACATGAAATTTAGGGGCCAAGTATATTATAGGTTGACGCTGTCACCCCACCTATGATCTCCACTAGCAGTAAGGCGGGCCTGTATAGGGGGTATGGTTAAGCATATCCCCATCTTTTGTGTACCGCCTGTAATTTGTCACTTTTGGCCGATTTATAGGGGGTAGGGTAAACAAAGGCTCGATTTTTTGTCGATTTATAGAGGGGTATGGTTAAGCATGCATGTTCTAGAGTTACCGTAATAGTGGAATTACGATAATTTTTGGATTACGGTAATAGTCGAATTAGGGTAATAGTCGTATTACTGTAGATGGAAAAGGAAAATTGATGATGAACAAAAAATGGAAAAAGAAAAATAAAGTGAAAAAATGGAAAAGAATCATAAAGAAAGCATGTTTAAAAAACGACTTCCTCCATGGGCAGAGGAAGTCTTTCAAATATTTGCACCCCAGGACCCCCTTCGACAAAAGGGCGCCATCTGCAGGCGTAAATATGTTCAGAGGTCCCATTCCTGAATGATCATTCCAGTCAGTAAATGTCAGATTGGTCAGTAATGGTCTGTTCTATAAGTAAAATCTCGAAAAAGTCTATACGCCGTGAAACATTATTTCTACGGGCACATAAGTATAAAGTTGTGAAAAAACCTGTGAAAAAATGATCAAAAAGGTCTTTTATAGAAAAATGACCAGAATGAGCAGGGCATAAAAAGCGTGTAGAAAATTTGGAGAGTTCAAAAATCTTTACATATCAAAAGAAAAAACTTTTAAATCAATGTATCAATTCTGTAAAAAAAAACCAAACTGGAAAATAAAAAGGAAAACATGGATAAAAAATGACTCCCTCCACTCACAGAGGAAGTCTTCCAAAAAAGTGCCCTGGGGCTCCAAAATGAGAGGTGCCCCATCTGCAGGTTAACAGAATAGCTGGAAGCCCTGCATGTCTGAATGATCGTCCAAATTAGAATGGTCTAAGTCTATATGCGATGAAACATTATTCCTATGGGTGTATGCGTAAAGACAAAATGAGTGAGAAGATCTCTTATGAAAAATGATCAGAAAAAGCTCGGTATAAAAAATGTGTGGAAAATTGAAGACAATTTAGATGCAAAAAGAACTGTCCTCAGTGTAGAAACAGTAATTGATACTGCAAAAATAGATGAAGGAAAGAAAGAAAGAAGGAAAAAAGAGAACACATTGCGCATATACATGAAAACTGTACCAGAGGTCAAAGGTATACTGAATCATTGAGGTTAGGCATACATACATGATACTCTATGTATAGAAATTGATACATTATATAATGCATAATGATTTATGCAGGTGAATGTGATTTTGTATACCAAGTGTTTTCCAGAACAAACATAAAAAAGGTTAGGCAGCTGAACCCCATTTAGCTCATAAAACCAATTAAAAATGTTAGAAAAGGTTAAATTTTCTATGAGAGACGGTAGCAAGAGATGCTTTACCAAAACAATTGAGGTGGTGCATATTATTTTTGATAGTTTTCTGGGATAACCTAGAACCTTCAAAGAAAAAATGGAAAAGATTCAACCAAAAAAGCAGAAAAACTGGAAAATGTTTAATGAGAGAAAAGAGGTATAAATAGGAAAAATAGAAGAATCATTTTTATTCTTGTACTACGACGACAAGGATGACAATGACAAAAATTACGAAAATGGAAGCAATATTTATAACGTTTATTACCGCATTGAGGGCTGCGTGCGTACAAGTTTTGCATAAAGGGAACAACAGTTTACCACAATGCGGATATGGTAGAACAGCATGTAAGAGATTGCAAGGGGTAAAAGTGTACATTTGATCAATCCTTTATAAGGTGGGGAAGTTGAGCTGACCTCTTCAAAACCTTCAGTAAAGATTTTTGGATGAACTGTGGGGTATTTCCCATATTTGTTGATGAACAGGTATAAACTGCACACATCTACATAATTGATCTTTTCTGCAGGTGTTCTATCTTCATTCTACTTAATTTTGTGGTACAGTTTTATGGAATTAGTGCGACGACCAAAGAAAGCTAAAAAACAACAAAACTTTTGACAAAATGAAAAAGAACATTTTTAAAATTTTATCTCCTTGAGGGTTTATAGGTTCAGGTATTTCAACTGTAGCAAAAAATGTTTTCATTTCAGGAGTTGAACTAAGTGTTGTAAGAGATCACATTCCCACATTTCAACTATGTCATAACTGATTGATTGAACTTCCATAACACTGTTAAATGTCTGCTCATATGCATCGTTTGCTTTTGTATTGTTATCAGCTGTTAACTGATGTCTATTTTTCATACATTTGGTGCAACCATGCCAATAACAACCGTAAAATTTTTGGATTACGGTAATAGTGGAATTAGGGTAATAGTCATGTTACTGTAGATGGAAAAGGAAAATTGATGATAAAAAAAATTTAAAAGGAAAACTAAAGTGAAAAATGGGAAAGAATCAAAAAAGAAAGCATGTATAAAAGATAACTTCCTCTGTGGGCAGAGGAAGTCTTTCAAAAATTTGCGCCCCCAGACCCCCTTTGACAAAAGGGCGCCACCTGCAGGCGCAAATATGTTCAAAGGTCCCATTCCTGAACAATTGTTCCAGCCAGTAAATATGTCAGATTGGTCAGATTGGTCAGTCATGGTCTGCTCTATAAGTAAAATCTCGAAAAAGTCTATATGCGATGAAAAATTATTTCTATGGGCCCATAAGTATAAAGTTGATTACTTGTGAAAAATTGACCAAAAAAGTCTTTTATAGAAAAGTGACCAGAATGAGCAGGGCATAAAAAGCGTGTAGAAAATTTGGAGAGTTCAAAAATCTTTACATATCAAAAGAAAAAACTTTGAATCAATGTATCAGTTTTGTTTTATTGTAAAAAAATCATTTAGTTCAACCATAAGAAATTGTACAAAAATTACGTTTCAAAATACATTTGTCATATACTACACGAAATTTTTTCAAAGTTTTGCAGGTAACAACTTTACGATCTTGCTGGTGCTCAATATGAAGACTGTGTACATTTACTTCTTCTTGTCCGTTGTTTTTTACAAAAGCAAACACCATTCAGTGAAGTGAATAAAAATTAATTTTTTTCATAGCATATGAGGACAAAGTGATACCGGGAACCTTGATCACCTGATGGTATTGGTCAGTAGATGGACTGTACAGTCTGTAAGCGTAGTTTTTAGGACCTCCACTGACGAATTTGGTAATGTATGATCCAAGACCATATTCATGTAATTCATCCATCATTTCGCCCAAGCACCAACCTGTTGGTACTTGATATTGTTGCTTGTCAATTGTTGACAAGTAAATAATACTATCCATATCAAAATACAATACTCTACCTTTTAATCGTTCAATGTAAGAATGTAACTTCAGTCAAGCCTGAGCTGTCGTATAAGCTGCTATAATGGAGCTAGTATTGCCCATAACCTCGGCAAAATCATCATGCTGACAATAGGTTGTTGACACCATTTGCTCATTGATTAGTCTAATATTTTTAATAATGTTGACAACATTCATTACGAGTTCAAAATATTCTTTAGGCGCATTGTGGATAATAGTTTTATCCACATTGTTTCACTGACCAAACTAAAAAACATAAAATAATAACTAAATAACTACAAAAACTATGCAAAGTTACCTTCCCCCAAGACGAATTTAACATTAGCTTTGCTAAAGCTCTCTTTCCTGGATTTTTCGAAATTTTTGAAGGGTCTAATGAAATATTCTCTCGATTGTAGACTTCCAGTTCATATTCACGTTTTTGCTCATCTGTCTGAGCTCTAGCAGGGTAACCTTCACTCTCCTATAAAAACCAGTAATAAAAATTGCTTACATTTTTAAAAATTATAAAACTTACTAGTTTCATTTTCATAAAAGTGTTGACATATTGTGTGAATAAACCACCATCAGGATTTTTGGTTGGATGATATTGCTCAATGTTATCGTAATGCCAAACTTCAAAAATCTTGAGGATCTAAAACAAAAAAATAAAAATATCTGTATACAAAAAGCAAATTATTACAGTAACAATAAATCTTACATTCTTTCTCTAAGGCTTCGTATAATTCTATCGTAACCCATGTACCATCTAATGCTCATTCTTGGTCATTGTGATCGCAGGTGGTCTTTTGGGATGAGGTGTATGGTACATTGATATTATGAATATTTTAATTTTTAAAATTAATACGAATACAATTTAAATATTAAAAAATATTATTAATTTAGAACCCTTTTTTACCATGATCAACGTCGACCCGTGGGCAGTATTTTTGGAAGGAGGCGTCGGTCCATTTCAAGAACTGGGGGAAAAGCCAGCAGGGGAGCAATATCAGGCTACGATGCAACCCTTTTGGGGTTTCATGAAACGCCTATGCCCAATGTTCAAAAACCCCCCGCTGGATGATGAACAATTAGCCTCGCACCTGTGGAATATCCTCCCACCCAGTGCAAGGGCTCAATGGACGAACGTGGACCAGCAGTACATTGATCAGCATGTAGAGTTGGCGTTACCTTGTTTCTAGTGAGTTTTGATGTTTTACTTAAAACATGTCTTAGTTCTATAGACTTATAGCTAATGAGAGTAAAAATTGTTATAAGCTTTTACTTTAATATTTTGAGGTAAAACATGCACAGGCTAAATTGTACTAAAAACAAAGTATGGTACAGATTTTTACTATCAGTTAGATGCTAACATATAGTAGAAGGAATAGTAGAATTGTACAGTAAATAACTGGTATGACAAAGAGATAGTTAACTTTCCTAAAACTTACCAAAGAACAGGTGTTAATTACTGTATAACTTTGTATTGAATGTATGTATGTATGTATTTATGTAAGTGTGTAGGTATGTATGCAGGTATGTAGGTATGTAATTAGTAGAGATGTATTGGGTCCAAAATTTTACGAAAATCAGGTCCAGGTCCCGATCCAAAATTTTAAGAATATCAGGTCCCGGTCCAGTTCCAAAATTTTGAGAATATCGGGTCTGGGTTAGGGTCCAGCAAAATGGTCCAGTAATTTCGGGTCCTATTTTAGGTCCGGGTCCATTATATTTTTACACATGCTGCGCTATTTTGTGGTTGCTATACATTTTAAATCTAAGTCAGTCTCATAGTGATCTAAACAATAAATTTCTATTTGTTACTTTTCATATTATAATAAATAATTGATGTGTCATTACATTCTTCAATGTGAGTATTTTATTCAGGTTTTTTTTAGCATTTTACAAGCCATGGCTTGTTGGACTGACAAAATGGCTTGTAGAATTTTAGTCCAACAAGCCAAAATGGCTTGTCAGAATTTTTTGAGTCATGTGTTTGATCATATGGGATACAGAAAAGATGCATTTTGGTGCATTTTAGAAGGTCATAATCTCAAAATTTTCTGGCGCTTTGCACCGGTTATAGCTTAAATAAGCAATAGTTTTTATTTCCTGGTTCAGGCACCGCATCTAACATGTCTACCTTCACTTATCATTTAATCTTTAATAGTTTTAATCATCTTAAATGTATTATCTCATGTTTTAATTGGTAATCTTCAATATTTCATCTTGATGTTTAATGAAGATTCACATTTTTTCCTTGACACATTTTTTGAGAAAGATCAATACGTCAAGTCTGTAAACTTTTTGAAGTGATTATTCCTTTCTTAACATAAAAGCAATCCAAAAGCTTCATGGATGTAGTTCTCGGAAATTTCTACTCTCCTTACTCAAATCTTTTTGGCCAAGTTCATTAGAGTGTGGGAATAAATTAATGGTTTTAAAATTTTTCAAACATAAAATTCCAGAAATTATGACCTTTGAACAGAAAATTCGAAACTAATTCTTCAAATAAGTGGTTGGAAAATTTATTTTCCAGCATTGCAGAATGTTATTGAACAAATGTTGAATGACATCCCTTTTTTAATTGATTCCAGTGATGCAAAATATATGCATTTCTTTAAAAAATAACCTAGCATTGGAGTTTATTCACGTATACTGATATTATAAAATTGGCTTGTAAAAATTTGAAATGGCTTCTAAAATTTAAGGTCAACGAGCCACTTGGCTTGATTCGATTTAAACCCTGATTTGATTTCAGCTGAATTACTATAGTTTATTTTTAATAAACTACTTCTAAATTCAAAAATGACAAAAAACCTATATTGTTAAATTGTTCACAGGAGGGTTTTACTGTATGATTTTTCATTCTGAAATTTGTTGAAGGTAGTTGTATAAATCTACAAATTTTTAGCTCTATGTGAGTTATGGTTTGGCAAAAGCCAAAAAGTTCCATTATTCTAATTCAGAAGCATTTCCGGAGAAATACACTATATATATTATACATCAGACCCAAATCAAAATTGTGATAATTTTTTCGGGTCCGGGTCTGGGTCTGGGTCCAAAATTTTGAGAAAATCGGGTGCGGGTTCGGGTCCGGGTTCAGCAAAATGGTCAGGTAATTTCTGGTCCTATTTTGGGTCTGGGTACCGGATACATCTCTAGTAATTAGTTAGGTAAATCATTGAAACATTGTTTCTAGAATATTCTTGAAGCTTTCAGTTATTTACAAAATTTTATACAATAAGAAAACTTATGATAAAAAATAGTTTGCATGGATAAAATATAGATTTGGCAATGCAAGGAAAAATATAGTAAGAAAAACCAAGAAACAAAAAAAAGTGTGGATAGACACTTTACACCTACTAGTAATCATTTAAAAATGATATAATATAGTATATATTAGAACAAAAAAATTTTGTTTTAATCAAAATAATTTTTAAAATTTGTAAAATTTTAGCGGTTACACCTAGAGATGGCTACAGCAGGCTCGGTGGTCGTCATTGTATATAATTGTACATATTAATTTCAGTAAGTAAAAATTTTTCCAAAAATTTTTAAAAACTTAGTTTTTTTATTTTTAGGTAATATTTGTATACATTTTTATTGTTTCTTTGAGAAAATAAAATAAATTAAAATCAATAAAATTTTATTTATTGCATTTTATATTAATAGTTGTTACTCTAGAGTTCTAGTGTGTCATCTGATGGAAAATGAAAAGGGGTTACTGTAGTAAAATCATTCGAGGTGTATGAACGAATGAATGAATAATAAAAGAGCAAGTGAGATGTAGAGAACATGCACAGAAATAATTGCATAAAAAGTAGAGTGTTGCTCATAATGAGATTTGTTGTCTTTTTTATATATAGAGCTTTCTGTAGGTCTTAGGATAAAAAAAGAACGTGTGAGATAATTGCCAAGAGTACTGTAGAACCAAAGGAGGGAATGAAGGAAGGAAGGAAGCTCATTCATAATTAGAGATAAATTGAAAGAGATAATGAGAAAAGTAGTATAAACAAAACTATAAGTGCTTTTTATTATGAAAAATTTGAATGTACATAATATGATATATAGCCCATTTAAATACTATAGTCGGTAAAAGTTTCATGATTTTTATCAATCATTATGAGAGAGTCAAATTCTGCATATAAAAGTGCTTCAATACCTCCGTCAGGTATATCCTTGCCAAAATTCATTTGTAAACTGGTGGTTCCTTCACATACGAGTTCCCAAAAATTACCATCCATTCCGCAAGGAGTCAAATTAAAAACAAAAAGCGTGTTATGTGTTGTACAAGAATGTCGAGTAATTCATTGCCCTTGTTATCTGTACCAATCTCTATGCCTTCAGATAATTGAATAAAAGTGCACAAATATTTGTTTTCTTTAAAATTTAACATATAAGGAGTAGTAGGTAATGTTGTAGTACCACTAGTTATTTTAATTTTGTTTAACCCAAAATGTTTGAAATTGAACGGGCTTTGATAATAATCACCCCTAGCAGCTACATCATCGACAAGCACCACAACATGATGATGAGGCAAAGGACCTGTGAAGGATGAGTTTAGAGGGGCTGAGTGACGACTAGCTGTTATGTATGGACTTGTAACATGACATCGACCAATAGGGTATTTTGCAGCCATATTTTGTAACATAGATTCAATAGCTAGATTAATATCATTGGCAACTGCAACTTCTTTAATAAAAAAACATGCTTTTAACCTCGATCTTATAAGCATTGTTGTCAGTAGATATAAATTTCTGCAAACAAAAATCATCTCTATGTCTATATAAATCAATTTTCAAGGTAGATTGATTCAATAGAAAGCATTCTTCCATAAATAGACCCGCATGTATAGGGGCCATTAATCCAACAACTGTAATGTTTTTGAACATTTGAGATCTTTCCAAAGCACCCTTGTTTTTTCTATATCAAGAACATCGTCATTTTCAAAAGTATAACCAGCAGCTGTAATGTGTGTCGATTTAGCATCAAGACCATAGTTCAATTCTGTTTCCAAATAAGATCTGTAAGCGTATCTATCCCCACTAAAATGTTAAAATGTTGAAATTAAAAAACACCTGAACATAAATTTAATTATAAAACTTACTTGTCATATATTAATTTTCTATTTAGATAAATTTTAATCTGTTTAACAAATGTTTTGCTGATCAAATTAATTGGTGCTACAACATTTCCAGTAGGGTTATTGTTGGCGTCTGCTGTTAAAATGCAAGCAGCGCCATTAGCTTTCGTAATTCGAATAGTAAAATATATAAAATTTTTTGATAAATCCAGCATATAGGAATCAGGTGAAATAACTAATTCGTAGGGTCCTTCATTAGTACAAGGTTTTTGGGTTTTTGGAGCTGAATTTCAGACCAAAAACTTCTATGAATAGCGACTTTTGTTGGAGGTAGGGTAAATAAATCTAGTTCAGTTTTACTACTAGGAGACAATGCAGCATCAATAAATTTACTCATTTTGAATAGATATCCTCGAAACTGACTACTCTACATCGAGTCTTTTTCAAGAATGAGGAACGTCATTTTAGATGTTTACGATTATGTTGTTTTTGATGCTGATGATGATGATGACCATTATTCAACTTTTTATTGCTCTTTATATGTACAAAAGAATTTATATGTTTAAACTTCCCTAGACCTTTTCCTTTCTGAATGCAGTCACCCGTCTCATGTAATAAGTTGCCTGCTGCGTTTCATCCATGCTCAGCAACACTTTCTTTAAAAGAACGACCCTCTACCACATCACCTGCAATTTTGGAACCTGCAGCAAGTGCACTCCTTCCTGCAGACTTTAACAAAGGCATAGATAGACGCCACAAACTCTTGAAGAAATTACCAACTCCTGCTCCCTGACATCTATAATAAAAGGGATATGCTGCTCTGAAGCCTTCTAAGGTACCACCTAATTGGAACTGATTATCTTGAATGCTATGTTGATCAATATTGACCCAGTAATCAACGGTTTCTGGAATAAATACTGTGTGCATATCTTGCTTCGTAAATCAAAATGAACAGGTAAATAAATTAAATAATTAAGAGCATTTGCAAAAATTCAACCTGATGACAACGTGTCCAAATGCAAAAGAATGAATAAATGCTAGTGAAAATTTGATACTTTTATTATTATAGGAATGAAGGAGTACGTTGCTGGAAATGTAATTTAACTATAACATTCCCAAACTCGAAGGGAATAAACTCATTCATACTGTTTTTTATATTAATTTGGAGTACCGTAATTTCTTTTAACTGAATGGGTATATAGTGATATGTTTCATATAATCAACTCACAATATCTTTGTATTTTCCCTGCACATTTACTATATGTAAAGGTGGTGCTAAAGTATTTCCAACAATTTGATTTTCAATGATATTACAGTAAACATAAAAACTCTGTAAATTGTTAAATTTTGGTGGTTGAATTCCTAACATATATAAATGTTTATTTCCAGGATCAGCAAGAAAAACAGATTTGGATGGTGGAATATGTGCTTTAGATTTTTGTGGTTTTTCTCCAACAGTATATATGTTAATATTCACACCTCTATTTAAAAAATCATCAGCAGTTGAATCGGCAGCAGTATTGGTAGCGCTAAAGCCTAGAAGTTCCATTAAGGGGTTGCTTTTATCGATTTTAAGCAAACTTGTACCACTTTTTATTTTCAAATTAACCAAACTTCGACCATGTCTGTCATATGAAAACATGATTTCAATGTCAGTTCCTGCAATCCCTGCTCCAATTTTAGCATTCAACTCCTCAATTAATTCAGATACCATTAAGTAATGTTTTTCGAAAACTATAATTTTAATTTCTTTGATAGGTTCAACTTTATTACTAACACCATCTGTAATTAACGTTATTACATTATTTCCACCATGATTGGAAATTGTAGCCCAGCTGTATGGATATATTATTTCACTTAACCCTAACTCCCAATTTCCATGTAGTTTCAAATGGTAGGATAGATGGGCTGAAAAATTTGAGGGTGTGTTTCCATATTTGCTATTACAAGGTAAAGTCATATAAAACTGATCTTCAAAGGTTGTCATTATTCATAATGTTAGCTGTTGAATGAGATAAGTGATGGTAATAGTCCTGCTATGAGGCTAGGTAATAAATACCCTATACAAGCACACAATAAACCAACCCACAACTGTCTATTATTATTGTAGAGAGATGAATTTATAATAGCTGTAATGACTACAATATATATTAGTTTGACCTGACTAAAGAACACCACTTCATTTTGAGGTGAACCTTTTCCAAAAAAATTCCAAACACTGATGCAAGATGATTCCGAAGGAGTGCTATTACTACTATCCATTTCAGAACAAAAAATCTTTATTTAGCAATTAGATAATTAATTATAAATTCTATAAAAAGTTGGAGCTAGTAAAGTAATCAATGAAATTATACAGAAATACATAAAAGAGGCAGAGCTAGTAAAGTAATAAAATTATACAAAAATACAAAAATACATAAAGAAAGAGGGGTTAACTTTTACAATGGCATACATAATTTATTTCGCAATCAACCTTCTACAGATAAATTACAATGAAAAAACTTACAAACTAGTTTATCATTGAAAGCAAAAGTTGTATTACTAAAACTTTTAAACATTTTATACATAGAAACATGTCACACTTTATAATACAAAAAATACAAAGTATATATACTGCAAACTCTGCTATAAAAATTTTGTACGTGTTTCTTATTTGTGTGTCTTACTGTAGCATTCTCACTAATATAGTTTATAAAAGCAGGAATAACTGGTGGTAAGCCATAAGTATCAAAATAAAATACAGAGTTATCATTATCAAAATACATAGCTATCCAATGACTTCCTTTTTGAAAAGATGTATCAGTGTTTGCTATTAAAGCCACAGGTCTTTTAACTATCTCGAGCAATGTATTGCAGGCAAAAACTCCTAGAAAAAATTCTTGATAAAATTGCATCTTGTTGAACATAGTATGCCAGTTCAAAGTTGTTCATCCTAATCATCATCATTGTCCTCATCATTTTGTATATCCTTTTCTAAAATCCAGCTGTTGAATTTTTCAGGATAACCCCACCACTTCACAAGTACTCTATTCCAACCATCTGGTAAGCATTTACTTTTCGAAAACTTTTCAATTCTGTATTCTTTGATATTAGGGTTGAAATCAATTTTGTATAGCTCTTTTTCATAAAAAGGCCCTTCTATATCCTCGCCTTCCAAATCTTGAATTATATAAAGTATATGGTTTCTAGTCTTCACAATATGTTTCACTCTAAAAACTTCTTCACTCCATTGAGGTCAATAACCTTTGTCAAACATGCCTCTATGCTTACTAATTCACATGTGATCTCCTATATGGATCTTAGATTTTCTAGTGTATAGGCTTTCGGGGTAGAGTCTTTGCCATATAATTTTTTTATTAGAATAATTCACATTAACAGGTTTTTCATTAATTAATCTATGAATAGAATAATTATAGTTTGAAACAACTGTGGGTAAAATATCAATCCATTTATAAGTGGTAATCTCTGTAAAATATTTGAATAATTTAGTTTTTAAGGTTCTATTAAGCCATTCCACTATTGGACATTTAATGTCTTCTTCATTCTGGGAAGTAAAAAAATGTATATCATTAGTTTTTAATAAATTCTGGAAATCTTTGTTGACAAATTCTTTTCCTTTATGGCTGCGCACTCTCCAGGGAATTCAATCTCTTTTTAAAATATTTTGAAAGGCATCACATACATTCTTTCGATGTTTTGATTTTAATGGTTCAACCCATGCATATTTACTCAACTCATCTATACATGTAAACATAAATTTATATCCTTCCTTGAAATCTTCTGAAGAAGACATGTAGGCCAAGTCAATTTCCCATTGTTGATCCATATCTGTAACATAAATACGGTCACATGAAAACTTTTTGTTGACTTTTTTATGAAAAGTGTAACTATCTTGTTTTGAGAGCCAATCTTTAACGTTTTTATCTGTAATTCTTTTATAGTGTTTTCTAGCCTCAACAGATAATTTTTCAATACTAGAAAAAGCTGTAGGATTTCCATGTAAATTTTTGTACAATTTCGAAAGTAAGGTATTCATCATTCTAGTACAAAGAAGTATACTGTCTAACTGTTCTAGCTTTTCTCTGTATCTTCTTTTCTGCTGAGTTTCCTTTATTCAAGAATGAATCATCTTTGATATCTTCTTCTTCACCACTTGAAAATAAATCAATACCTTTCATGAGTGATCTATTCAACCGCTTGAGACTATTACCTACCTGATCATCTGATTCTTCCGGAGGTGTATGGTAGGAAAGTTTCCGAGGTACAGTGAATAACATTTTACGTAAAGGATTTCCTATAGCCTCTAAGGGTACAATATGATTTCTCAAAGCATTAGCAAATTCGGCTACTCCAAACAGTTGCATAATTTTCGAAGGTTTATGCAACAAATCATGTACTAAATCAATAATATGTAATCCTTCAATTAATTTTCCATCAATTAATACTTTCCCTTGCTTATTAAAATTTATACTAGGGTTACGTTGCACATGTCCCAATAATAATGATGCTGAACGTTTAAATTGTTTAGGAATACCGCTGAGTAACTTTTCATCATTCAACCAATTTTTTCTTTTTGTTTCAAATTAGTACCATCATTTTCATTTTCATTATCATCAATAATCTTTTGTTTCAAAATTATGGCGGAGGGTTGAGTGTTTTCATGTTCAAAAATTAAATATTGTGAAAATAATTGTGAGTACATTTTGAATTGTTCTTTGGGTGTTAATGTATTATACTTCAAAATGTGCTCTAATTTTTTACGATACATGTCAACTTGTTTAGATATACCTGTCTTCTTATTTGCAGTGGAAGAAGAAGAAGCTTGAAGATTATTCAACTTATTTAGAACCTCGTGAGGAATAAGAGCAAATCTACTAGTGAATTTCATTCTATAATAATTTCTCTATAACAAAAGTTTCTAGTATACATAATAAAGCTGGTAATACTAGAGGTAAAAATGCTCAACTACTTTGAAAAATTCTTGTACAGTTATTATGTAAGTCTTTTTTCTCATTTTTTTCGTGTTTTGTAGCTAAAGCTCTAAGCAATAATTTATGTTTCCCCAATTCCTTTTTTAACTTTGAATTAATATTGATATTACCGTTCAATATGTTGAAACAAATTTCACATATACAACAGATCAAATTGGATGGAGAATGTTGAAGAAAAACATGTCTTTTAACACAATTTGAATATTTCAACACATTGAGCTCGTGAATATATTTCCTTAATCTAGAGGCCATACAAAACAGACCGTACAGTACAGAAAAATATTACAATAATGACCAAATGTTAAATGAACATTGAAACAGTTAATGTATTACATTAAGATAGTAATAAAGTTTCATTTTGTATAATAATATTCAACTCTTCCCATCTAGAAAAAGCACACAAATTATTCATATTCATAAAAAACAGTTTATGAGTTGTATCTAGTTTTGAAAAAGATCTTCTACAAAAATAGAGCGAGGTTCGATCATATCCAATTCCATTAGTAATAATTTAGCAAAACACCAAAATTGTGTGAGCTTTTTTATGTCCCATAGGTAAACCAACTTCAGGATACTATGTCTTTGTAAAAAATCTTGGCTTGGGGTGAGAAACGAGTCAAAAACAAATCTGTTATCTCATGTTTCTGTTTGTTGGTTAGTATTTTACTGCAAATAAAATGATATTATAATTTAATAAGTAGATAGGTGAAATAGATATAAAATTTTTTACTTTCTACATTAATGGGGCAGACATTGTAATTGACACAAAACAAGCAAACAAATTATAGAAATATGACCAACCTCTTTGAAAATTTTGACTAAACTGATGTACTGAAATATATTTTTTTTCTGACTATGTAATAAATCTGCAGTATCAATATATCGTAACCTAGTACCTTTGATGTATAAGTTTTGAGATTTACTGGTACGGCTACAGCAGGAAAATACAGTAGGATTGAAAATATATATTTTGAAACACACTTGTAATTGCATAAATTGACAATCATTCTGGGGACATTGTAAATTTTTTCTACAAAGCCTAGTATGAGTGTTATATGTAATTTATAATTTTCCCACAAATATTCCCAATCTGTACCATTTTTTGTATTTAATATCCTAAAATCCCTAACATTTTCAGTTTGTCCATTTTCATAAAATTGAAAAGGATATTGTACCCATACAATAAAAACAGATATAAAAAGAATTAGGGTAAGACTATTAAAAAAAGTGTATTTACTGTATAACATATTGATAAATAATAAGATCCAACTAACTTGTAAAAAGTTTTTTGTAAAAATGATCAACCATTTAGCTGTATATAAAATCATGTGATCATTGTCAGGAAATATGTTAGATCCAAGTCAATATTTCTCTGGACATGTCTGTGTAAGATCTATCAATAAATAACCATATGGTATACTGGTAGCATTCTCATAGGCCTCTATGAAATAAGTTGAAGTAGTTGGGAAAATCTGTCCAGCCATGTGCGAACTTGTAACCTATCGCTAGGGTTTTTTAAAAGAATTAAATATTGAGCATTTATCGTACTCCTACCCATTTCATCAAAAAATTTATTCTGAACTCTATGTATAATTGGTAGATTCCAGTGATGTGATCCTTTAGTGAAAATTTGAGTTAAACATTGATCATTCTTCATCTCTTGCATCATATCATCCATAATTAATAATTTAGGTGTGTCTTTACTTTGTTGAAGTTCGTCCAAGTGAGGTGAACCTTGAATAAATTATACATAAGCACATTTTTGAACTAATTCATCCTAAGCTTCTTGCCATTCCAAATAACACCAAAAAAATTTCATAGGAGCTGGGTGAATCATTTCTTTAGCAGAAATTACAAGTTTTTTAACAAATTGTGTTTTTCTTGATTTTGTTGGAGCAGAAACTATGTAGTTAAACACGTGTTTCCATATATAAAACTTTTCATCATCATCTGACATCTCTTTCTCTCTCTCTTTCACAACAACAAAAACCAGCCACGTTTTACTTGAACAATTTTTAAAATGATTTTTATTTTAAACAAATTGCTATCTATAATTATCAAAAATTACAATAGAATAAAACACAATACAAATGTAAAGCATAAACTAGGTGACTATATAAAATAGAATAGTATTACTGTATGCAAAAATAATATATGCACAAAGGATGTATGAGATTATATATCAAGCAAGTAGACAAGTAAGTAAGCAAACATTAATTAATTAATTAATTAGACATTAAAAACTATAATGAGCCTAAGCAAAACTTTTACAATTTACAATTAATGAACTCACATAGTCTTTCGACAACAACATGATTATGAAAATCATAATGATAACCTTCATCAATAAAATGAGGTACAGTATCCTTAACAATCTTAGGACCAGTACTTGTAAGTAGAATACATTAAAATATGTCAATCCTCTGTTTAAAGGCACGAAGACAATAATAACCTCGAACCTCGCCTATAACATACTCAAAACAGTCAATGATAACCCCCATCTTTTCATATAAACAATTGACTGCTGGTGTGATTGCATTACTATATATGGAATAACAACCCAGACAGTGATGATCCTCAATAATTCCTACCCCTTTTGCACAATAGCAATCAAAAATACACCCGTAAAGATGTTTTGTATAGCTAGCTCAGCACTAATTATGAACAATTTTTCACATTCTACTACTTGCTCATCAAAAAACCATGGAATATCTAAACCCAAAACATGTAATTCACAAATAGGTTTGGTTTTGGTGTCCAGCAAACTTGTATCTAACGTTGAATCGTAGTCTGGATCATTGAGTCTCCAGCAATTTTCGTAGCATCAGCTCCTTCTTCAACAATTTTTGTAGAATCATAGCCTTCTTCTCCAACCATTTTCGTACCATCATCACTTTTTCCAGCGATGTTGTTGCCGAAACATCAGCATCACCATTATCACTTGTTTTGTGTTTCATCGTTGTTTGGTGTTTTACTGCTAGAGCATTGTACTCGTTTGAAATAGCTGGTCCTATTTCATGTATCATGCTGGTCCAGGACCAAAATTTCTAAAGAAAAAACATTATATACTTTGAAAGAAAAACAATTCAATCTTCAAAATTGTTAAAGAAAGAAAGAAAGAAAAAATTCATATCAACTCACTTCTTTAGATAAACTCCATTTTGTTTCATTAAACAGGTTGGTAAATCGTACTGTAAGCCTGTTCGTCTTGACCATCATCTCATAACTAAGGTTGATGCTGCATTGACCTCCATGGGAAAATGTCTTTTCGATAATGTTGAAATTGTGATCTAATATACCATATTAGGGTAGAATGAGCTTGAATCTGCAACCATAGGCCTCTTTAGTTTTGGGGTTGAAGTTACAAAAATAAATTGACACCTATTTACTTTCAACCACTATGATTAATGCTATGTTTTTGTCGAGTCTGTTATTTTTACAGCTATGTAAGAGGGGAGGTTATAAGCGTAATACATATTGAAGACATATATCCTACAGTAGTCTGTTATTTTGATGACTACGTAAGATGCGGGATTATAAGCAAAAGAAATATTCCAGCTATACGTTCTACAGTAAATTGTCATTCTAGCATATACGTATAGAACCTAGAGAAAATAAGCATGTTTGTGTGTTATAGTAATCTTCGAGATCAAAGCTAGGGAAAATAATTGTGTTTGTCCCTTGGAGTAATCTTCAAGGTCAAAGCTAGAGAAAGGATATAGCCATGTGCGCATGAGTTATAATGGTCTTTAAAGCTTTTCCCCATAAAAAGAAAAGATGGTGAAACAGGTTATAAACAGCTATTACAGTTCATTTATAGTATTAAGAATCAAAACAAAAAATACCGAAGTTTTATGGTAAAACAGGTGTTTCAACTGGTTTTATCTGGTTATATGCTAGTAAAATAAGCTGAAGAAATTATATGGCCACGTGTTCATGAGTTATGGAGATCTTTAAAGCTTTCCCATCATAAAAAAGAAAACTATTATGACAAGCTGGTAAACAATAATTAAATCTCTATCATAGAATTAATAGTTTTTGCTAATTTATAAAATATTTTTCCATTATTACTGTATAAATTTTGGTAAATAGGTTGTTTTCTAGTTTTTTCTAGTTTTAGTTTGGATAATCTTTATAATGAAACCTATTTATGAGGATATTACTTTGGACAAAGATGACATACCTATGGAAATTTTAGAGGGTATTACTCCTGATGAAGACGAAGTGATTGTAGATAAGGATTTAGAGAATATTACCTCCAAGGAAGAAGAAGAAGAAGAAAAAACACTCGATAATAATAATAATAATAATATTTTGGATGAAGAAGGAACTATTTTAGATTATGAGGATGATGAAAATGATCAATACAAAAGTTATACATGGCACAATTCGGATGAAGAAGAAAATTATGAACCAGTTCAAATTGATGGTGGGGGTATAACAAACTCATCTTTTGTTGCGGATGATTTTTTTGAATTAGGTCAACCCAGTACCTTGAATATTAAGCATTTTAATACTGAAGGTCGTGAGTACTCTTTGAACTTTCATAATACCGAATGTATGGATGATTTAAATGCTCAACTTGCACCAACATTCCAACATATAGTTGAGGGAATTTCAGAGAATGTCAATGATAACGCGCTTATGGGGTTTTCCTTTGACCATCCTGATTTGACAAAAGGTCCCATTTTGATACTTTTTAGACCAAACCATGCTTTAACGGGAGATCTGATTGTAAACACTCAATGCTCTTCTTCAATCAAATAAGCAAATTCAGATTGATAGCCCTTGAGCTACAATTTGTACTATTGTTGTAACACCACCTGAGGGTGGTGGTAAGCTGATTAAATTACTTATTTATTTACTTACTTACTTACTCACTTGGTTGCATTTTTAACATTTTTTAAAAGCTTTTCTTTTTCATTTTTGCTTATTTCCTTTTTTAATTTGAGGTATTCACAATGCTCATCAATATTTAAAACATAATGATTTCCTGAAAGACAAAGGCTGCATTATTCAAATCAACAACACCCATGATTTATGCTTTGCTAGAGCTCTAGTTGTTGATAGAGCTTACGTTCATAAAAAAGATAGGAATGCTGCCTACAAATGGGAAAATATTTGAAAGTCTGATGAGAAAAAGCATCTACTGCAAACAAAGGTTGCTAAAGAATTGATGACCCAGGCAGAGTTAGCTAATCATCAAGGGTCTTGCAGTTTTCATCAATGGGAAAAACTGCAAACTGTTCTATTACCCGATTATCAAATCAAAATTTTCAGCAAAGAATGGTTTAAGGATTTCATATTTAGAGGTTAGAGTTTTTTATTTTTCTGTTATTGTGTGCACATTTAGAGTTTTAAAGACCTGAAGCAAGGCATGTTTTGAATATTTACCACCACCATAACCATTACTCAGTCATTAGGAAGATGCGTGGTTTTTTTACTGCAGCTACTTTTGTCCTTATTGCAATTTAGCCTACAATAACAAAGTGGAACATAGATGCAAAAACTTTTGCCCTTTGTGTTACAATACACCCCGATGTAATCAATTTAATGCTCGAAAATGCAAAGATTGTCAGCAATATTTTAAAAATGATAAGTGTTTTGCTCAACAGAAGTTTGTTTCTACTCAAAAAGGACAATCAAAATGTCAAAAAACTGGGGTATCTATTTGTGACCGTTTCAAAGTGTGCGAGCAATGTGATACATTGGTTTGGCAAGCGTATTCTAAACATCATAATTGCAGTTATTTTGAATGCAAAACATGCAATAAGAGCATACCTAGAAAAGGTATTAGATACTATATAAGTATTCTTATTTTTGTTTAAAATTATTAAATTTCAGGACAAATTGAAGAAGAAGATGTATTTGAAACAAATGACCAGGGTGTTAATGATGACAATACTTGCCTGGTTGATGATGAAACAGGAATTACCAATAAGTGTCCAATTAATCAAAAATTTGTTCTTTATGAGTTTGAAACTAGGCAGGAAAAAGTTATATGACAAACAGAACTAGGGGATGTATTTGAACATGGGCCAAATTTATGTGTTGTCCATACTTTGTGTGATCAGTGTCATCAAAGGGAAGGATATTTTTGTTGCAATACATACGGTCAACACGAGCATGTATTCAAAGGCTCTACATGTCTGAATGATTTCTGCAAATACCTTTTCCGAAAAGACACCAAAAACATTACAGCAATAATACATAATTCTTGAGGATTCGGTGGGCAATTTATAATACAATTTTTGTACAGTAATGGTCATCATAAACTAAATATCATTAATAACGGTAAACTGGCAAATTGTTTTATAGTTTTTTCATTTTCATTTATTTATTTATTTATTTATTTATTTATCGAGGCTTGGACTTGATGTGTATCAAAGTAAGGTCAATAAAAATTACTGATTCTTTGAACTTTCTTCTAATGCCTTTAGCCGCTCTACTAAAAACATTTGGGATAAGTGAAATATGTACAGGATATTTCCCGCATTTCTTTAATAGAAATGAAAATTATGGATATATTGGACCATATCCTTTACTGGACATGTACAGTTACAATGCTATGAAACCTGCAGCTTGTGCCACATTTCTGGATTGGTATCATGGAAAGCTTGAAGCAGTAAGTTTGCAAAAAAGTATAAAAGTTTTGCATTCAGAAGTGTGTCCTTGTTTAGGGGTGTCAGTTTAACTTTGACAACGAATTACTTAATTACTTTCATAGTGATGTACAGGTTTTACCACATTGTTGTATAAATTTAGGGATATTTTCATGGAGGAAACAGATATTGATCCTTTTGAAAAATCAATAACTATCACATTTTGAAAAATCAATAACTATCCCGGCTTGTAATATTGTTTTCCAACGTTTATTTTTGAAACCAAACAGTATTGGAGTAATATCATACAAACGTAATGGTAAAGAAGAAAGACAGTCTATTATTGCCCTAAAATAGTTAAAATCGCTATTCTATAAAAATGAAAAACTGTATATGGACATAAACTTAATGGTGGTGACATTCAAATTGGAAAATACAAGGTTGATGGTTTATCAGGTAATTTTGTCAAAAATTTTAAAATTTTAATATCCACGTGTTTGTTAAAAGAACAACTGTTTATGAATTTTACGGTTGTTATTGGCATGGTTGCACCAAATGTATGAAAAATAGACATCAGTTAACAGCTGATAACAATACAAAAGCAAACGATGCATATGAGCAGACATTTAACAGTGTTATGGAAGTTCAATCAATCAGTTATGACATAGTTGAAATGTGGGAATGTGATCTCTTACAACACTTAGTTCAACTCCTGAAATGAAAACATTTTTTGCTACAGTTGAAATACCTGAACCTATAAACCCTCAAGGAGATAAAATTTTAAAAATGTTCTTTTTCATTTTGTCAAAAGTTTTGTTGTTTTTTAGCTTTCTTTGGTCGTCGCACTAATTCCATAAAACTGTACCACAAAATTAAGTAGAATGAAGATGGAACACCTGCAGAAAAGATCAATTATGTAGATGTGTGCAGTTTATACCTGTTCATCAACAAATATGGGAAATACCCCACAGTTCATCCAAAAATCTTTACTGAAGGTTTTGAAGAGGTCAGCTCAACTTCCCAACCTTATAAAGGATTGATCAAATGTACACTTTTACCCCTTGCAATCTCTTACATGCTGTTCTACCATATCCGCATTGTGGTAAACTGTTGTTCCCTTTATGCAAAACTTGTACGCACGCAGCCCTCAATGCGGTAATAAACGTTATAAATATTGCTTCCATTTTCGTAATTTTTGTCATTGTCATCCTTGTCGTCGTAGTACAAGAATAAAAATGATTCTTCTATTTTTCCTATTTATACCTCTTTTCTCTCATTAAACATTTTCCAGTTTTTCTGCTTTTTTGGTTGAATCTTTTCCATTTTTTCTTTGAAGGTTCTAGGTTATCCCAGAAAACTATCAAAAATAATATGCACCACCTCAATTGTTTTGGTAAAGCATCTCTTGCTACCGTCTCTCATAGAAAATTTAACCTTTTCTAACATTTTTAATTGGTTTTATGAGCTAAATGGGGTTCAGCTGCCTAACCTTTTTTATGTTTGTTCTGGAAAACACTTGGTATACAAAATCACATTCACCTGCATAAATCATTATGCATTATATAATGTATCAATTTCTATACATAGAGTATCATGTATGTATGCCTAACCTCAATGATTCAGTATACCTTTGACCTCTGGTACAGTTTTCATGTATATGCGCAATGTGTTCTCTTTTTTCCTTCTTTCTTTCTTTCCTTCATCTATTTTTGCAGTATCAATTACTGTTTCTACACTGAGGACAGTTCTTTTTGCATCTAAATTGTCTTCAATTTTCCACACATTTTTTATACCGAGCTTTTTCTGATCATTTTTCATAAGAGATCTTCTCACTCATTTTGTCTTTACGCATACACCCATAGGAATAATGTTTCATCGCATATAGACTTAGACCATTCTAATTTGGACGATCATTCAGACATGCAGGGCTTCCAGCTATTCTGTTAACCTGCAGATGGGGCACCTCTCATTTTGGAGCCCCAGGGCACTTTTTTGGAAGACTTCCTCTGTGAGTGGAGGGAGTCATTTTTTATCCATGTTTTCCTTTTTATTTTCCAGTTTGGTTTTTTTTTACAGAATTGATACATTGATTTAAAAGTTTTTTCTTTTGATATGTAAAGATTTTTGAACTCTCCAAATTTTCTACACGCTTTTTATGCCCTGCTCATTCTGGTCATTTTTCTATAAAAGACCTTTTTGATCATTTTTTCACAGGTTTTTTCACAACTTTATACTTATGTGCCCGTAGAAATAATGTTTCACGGCGTATAGACTTTTTCGAGATTTTACTTATAGAACAGACCATTACTGACCAATCTGACATTTACTGACTGGAATGATCATTCAGGAATGGGACCTCTGAACAAATTTACGCCTGCAGATGGCGCCCTTTTGTCGAAGGGGGTCCTGGGGTGCAAATATTTGAAAGACTTCCTCTGCCCATGGAGGAAGTCGTTTTTTAAACATGCTTTCTTTATGATTCTTTTCCATTTTTTCACTTTATTTTTCTTTTTCCATTTTTTGTTCATCATCAATTTTCCTTTTCCATCTACAGTAATACGACTATTACCCTAATTCGACTATTACCGTAATCCAAAAATTATCGTAATTCCACTATTACGGTAACTCTAGAACATGCATGCTTAACCATACCCCCCTATAAATGGACAAAAAATCGACCGTTTATGTTTACCATACCCCCCTATAAATCGGCCAAAAGTGACAAATTACTGGGGAGTACACAAATGATAGGGATATGCTTAACCATACCCCCCTATACGGGCCGGCCTTACTCTTTTCACTTCACAACCTCGCCCACTTTACAACCACCGATATGCATAGGCAATTACCCGATACTTCAAATATTGTTTTATAAAATTCTACTTTCGCCACGGCCACATCTAATAAAGCTCGCCTTTAATTTACGATTTTGCCGTCGCCTATCTCAATTTGTGAAATCTTTGATTTTGCTAATTGGGATAATTTTTCGATGGCCATTTTTTCCTGAATTTTCGCCAGCTAACACAGGTAAGAGTCACCTTATTAAGGTCTGAACCTCTTGGAACAAATCCTGCTTACAAATCTTTTTGGATTCAAAATCAACTCTTATTTTTGGTGGATCACTAAACAAGTCTCCTAATCGAAATAAGAAAATATAGATTTATTGTATATAACAAGCAATGAACACTTTCTTGATTGGAACTTTTGAAAAAACGCAACTTGAAATGATTTAGAGGGAACGATTAAAATTCTATCGACGTCCGTATTGTTCGAAGACTTTCTGGCATGATCAAGCAAAGACACATTGCCAACATTTATTACAGTAGATTGAAATGTACAAACAAGATCGTTATAGCAAGAATACCGCGTAAATTCAGGAATGCTATAGATAAGAATACCGCTTATTATCATTCATTGAAGAAAAAATATATTAGATCATCCTGATAATAATCACAACTTTCGGCGGCGAATTTAGCGAAAAACGGCGACAATAAAAAAAACAAAAACTGGAATTTTCTATATTAATTTTAAGCGAAAGTGTATTTTCCGCGGAATGCCCGACGAGCTAACCAAAAAATCAGCTGAAAATCTTCCAAATTCGAAGAATTCTATCTAAAGTACGAAGAAAGAATTTTCCACGTATCTCATAAGTAAATTTACGGTACGATGGCACGACTAGGATTTACGAAACGTAATCAATAATACAAAAATGAATACAGACAAAACTAATATACTGTAACTGTACTATAGTCAATACGATAATATGTACATGGTTTTGAAAAATATTCGAATATTTTGGAAAACAGATCTTAGGTCCAAGTCAAATGTTACGAATCATCTGAAAGTATACTGCAGGTGATAAATCAACCAAGAAAATCCGAAGGCACCAAGCTCATTCTTCGAATGTTGCTGCAATTCACAACATGGATGCACTGAGATTCATACCTTCCCATAAATCAGACATCTGAACGCTAAATATCAGATGATTCGACAAACTTGATCCGCTAAACATTGAAACTCAAAAGCAAAATAATTTTTACAGTTACAGGGAAATCTTCAACATCTCAAGTTAAGCACAGTTGTAGTTCAATAACATGGACAAGATTAAAGAATCATCACTTTCTAAACTCTTTTCAAAACCACACTTTCGAAAATATGAGTCGGAAATTCTTCCCCGTATGCCAATCTGCAAGTTAATAGTTCCGTGTTAGAAACCATTACTTAAACTCAAAGCAGTACAAAATCTATTCGAGCTCCAGTTACAGTTACTCACAAGTTAGAGGTCATCACGGTTTCTCGTGTCAATATTTTAAATGTTTCCGAAACGATTTTAGTTATATCAACGGTGAATTTTTTGTTTTAAAGTTTCAAACATTTTCCCTCTTGTATTCTGAAGAATTAGCACTTTTTGAAGTATTCATTTATCAACTTCACATCATTCGAAATTTTTATCTCGATCAGCGAGAAAAATTGATCGAGACATGATTTGAAAATAATGATAAAATAAAAGAGAATAAATCAAATTGATCGAATGGAAAAAAACTCGGTTA
The DNA here is from genome assembly GCA_963922205.1 of Romanomermis culicivorax. Classification (NCBI taxonomy): domain Eukaryota; kingdom Metazoa; phylum Nematoda; class Enoplea; order Mermithida; family Mermithidae; genus Romanomermis; species Romanomermis culicivorax. The sequence goes on from CAWUHX010000381.1 coordinate 163,288, forward strand.
CTATAGTATGTGTAAATCAGCTCTATTTACTGTGAAAAATATGAACAGATGAATTATGTGATCAAACAACTGGTGTTTGGACTCCATAATCAGCCAACTTTTTCTCAACTGAACCACAGCCTGGCCTAATCTCAAAATTTAAGTTTCTACCTTTTTCAACACTGTTTCATCAACGTCTGCAAATTTTCGATCTTTTGCTCCATCAGACTCAATTTATTGATCAAAAATTGTTTGATCATGCTCATTTCTGTTTTCATCAATTGCAATTCGCCGTCGACGATCATACAATTTGGACATTGTTTGACCGACGTGCCCACCAAATTAGGCGACGATTTCGTGGTTGGGGTCATGGGAAAATTGTCCAAAGGAGGTGAATCTTTCGCTTCCAACGCCGCTAATGACATTTTCGTCGTCGAAATTGATAAATTTTTGTTGCTCTTTGAAATTTTGCCACCGTTATTTTTGCTGCTGTCGTGATCGGCGATCGACAAATCTTGATACGGTTGCAAAAATGAACATAAATTGTTCAACGAACCGTTATTCGGTAGATAGTCTAGAAGAAAACTGCTGAATTGGGCAGCCGAAGATGCGCCGGGGCTGCGTTGCTGACTAGAAGACGCGACGATTCTGAAAAAACAGTGACGTATGCAAAAAATACCGAATTTTTGGGCAGTTTCTTCTTTAAAATTTGAACACAGACTACAATAGCGGAACTCGTGCTGTATTCAGTCACAGTAAACAAAATTGTACTGATTTTCCTATAGAAAAAAGTCACTCTTTGAATTCTATACCGATGGAATGTGGCGAAAAAATATTAGAAAAATACGATTTGTTGAGCGTCGAAAAATAAATAAGGAGCGTAAAGGTTAATACAATGATCTAAAAGTCTGGAAAAATTAATTTCAGTTCTTCCGAAAAAAACATGAATGGTCTTTTTCGAAATTCAAGTCTAAAAAAATCAAATAGGCAACCCTCCGCTTCTTGACTGCACTCGATAATTTTCACGCTCATTAGAAAACATGATATTTCAGCATTTTTTGTTTTTGTTCTAGTGGTGCGTCTGACTATTCATTACGCGGCATGCCCCGCACTCACCACTACCACCACAATTTCCGAACCATCAACGTGGCTCAGCGCAGTTGGTAGCGTGTCTGCCTTGTATGTGAGGGTTCGGGCCACCGAGCGTTATTTTTTTGACGCGCCGGCCACGTGGATTTGGGCATACGATATTGGTAACCGCCAAGGGCCCTTCCTTCTCGAAAGGGGAGGGGTGTTGTAGTGGTGCGTCTGGCTATTCATTACGCGCATGCCCTGCACTCACCACCACCACTACAACCATACTTTCCGAACCACCCACGTGGCTCGGTTAGCGTAGTTGCATACCGTGTCTGCCTTGTAGGCAGAAGGTTGAGGGTTCGAGCCCCTCACCGAGCGTTATTTTTCTGACGCGCCGGCCAAGTGGATTTGGGCATAAGACGTTTTCTAAAATTTCAATCATCGGAAAGCTATGAACGAAGATACGAAATTATTTGCGAGCTGCTTTCACCGTTTTATATTTTTAATGATATGATACATATCTTTCTGACGTCAAACTTTATTCAATGCATTTCAGTAATAGTCTACAGTAAAGTAAATTACAGTATAATGTTTCGAGAAGCTGTTTCTGGTAGTAAACAGCGATCCTGAAACTTTCCTGATAATTAAGCAAACGGAACAGTTGAGCGATATCCTAAACAAAGTTGTTTTCATGAAAAAATAGTATCGATCAAATTTGGTGAGATAAATAATTATACGTAGGAAAAATGTTGAACAAATTAAAATTTTCGGTATACGTGCTTACTGTAGCTACAAAAAAATTTACAAAAAAATATCTCGTGAGACGGCAATAAACATCTTGAAGTGAAAATTGTGTTCATGGAAAGGTGTGTCTTCCACGTGACCGTGTCAAAATTCAGCATTTCGAAATCTCAGAAAGAATTATACCACGTCTTTTCCTGCAACTCAGCGTACAGAAAGTGTAACTGGCGCGATAAACATGCGTGTTGCCATGTTGGTACAAACATTCTAAAAATTCGTCGATAATTACAGTAATTCGATAACACTCACATTGTGAACAAAAGTTAAAAATCAGAAAAATCGATAATTTTAGAATTTCTGCCGACTGCCCTTTTTGACAGCAGTCGACATTATTTATCGACTTTGAATATCTCGGAGGAAGTATATATAGGTAACAGGAAATGAGTTGTAATTACTACTGCAAGTAAGCACTACCACGACGAAAATAATGACCGAATAGAATTATCATATTTTTATAAGGGAAAAGAATTGAAGCTCCACATATAAACGCAATGTATTATTTTATTTTGACATCAGGAAACTTGTGTAGGAGTTATTTTTTGAAATATCAATTCTATCCAGTTTTTCGAAAGGACAGAAACTTTTTCTACTGTAACTGACCAGACAAATGATTCAAATTATGTTCTGTACTGATTCACTTGAACATTGAACCTGACGCTGAGTCTAGATATTTTATAGTAATTGTGGATATGAGGTTCAAGACAGCAATTTATACTGCTGCGGAGTCCGTTTATGCAAAGCTGTTAAGGTAAAATTTTTCATTCGAAAAATTGTTAGAGGGCGCCGATGGTTGAGTATGATCAAAAATTTTCAATCTTAGTATGGTCTAGCAGAAAACCGTAAAAAATATGAAATAGTACTTACTTTCCACTTTTATAATTCAGAAGCATTTTAAGAAAAACGGACTGTAGTATCACAAACTTGAAATTCATTTGTTAAAATCCATAGTTTGATTAAGACGGCTTAACGTGAAACGATAGAATTTCGCTCTCATTTAATTTGATGACGAATTGGAGAAAAATCAACGAAGTTGACAGAAAACATATAGCTGAATAGATGCATTTTGAATGAAAATGCAAGAAATTTATCGCCTATGAAGATTTAATTGAAGACCGCTCTTGATGTATTTGTTGTATGTCTCCTAATCAGACTAGTATTGTACATTCCGGACGACTGCAAATTTCACTGAGGGACGGTTAGTTTCCAATTATAATCAAAATTAATGCGTTGGCCACGAACCGAATGCTTACTCCTAATTTTAATTTGTGGTAAGATATTTTCACGTCAACGTTTACATAATAACAGATGCTGATCATCTGATATTTAAATGATAATTTGAGGTTTGCTTTCGAAAAACAATGGTTCACTGCAAGTGAATACAGTTATAGAATATTGAAGCGATGAACGATTGGCTATCTTTCTTGGAATGATTCTGAATTATAGAACCATTTCAAGTTTTATGACTTCCTGTTGACCAAGGAGTCAAATAGGACCAGAAATTTGTGATGATACCCAACTAACTTGCAATTATTTGACTAATAAATTCTAGGGTGAATGTTTTATGTAAAACGGTAATGAATCTGACACGGATTCGAGCCACACCTGAAATCAATTCAAGACGGCATGAATAATTTTACAGTACTCATCACGCTGAGGTCAGACTTACTGCCTCACTGTAACAGTTTACAGTAACTATGATAAAGTTCTCACCCGTTAGATGCCAGTGGAGATTCTGGATATTCAATCGATTTGGTCGTGCTATTATTGTTGCTCGAACCGCCGAATTTTGCGCTATTAGTCGTGGAAGAACAGCGCGATACCACGGTGGCCTTCCGACGAGCTGTTCCGGTCAAGACTTTAGCCGCAGAAGCGTGCGGAACGGCAACGGCGGAGCTCATAGTTGAACTGTTTTGGTGGTTATTTTCGGTCGTGGTCGTTGTCGCCGTCGTCGGGTGACTAATTTTACTTTGTAAATTATTGAACGAGGCAACGGAAGTCACAATGGCGGAGATTGTAGAATTTTCGTCGTAATTTGTCATCGATTTGGTGTGCAGATCGATTGGTGAGGATTTTCGCGAAAATTCGCCATCCTGGAAATATAAATTGTTTGGAGAAAAGAAAAAGCAGGAGAGAAAATGAAAAATATGAAATATAAATAAAAGAGCTAATAAACTATAAAGAAGAAAAGAAACATTTTGGGTCGTCAAAAAAATGGCACGTTCAAAGCTGGATACGTAAGTAGAGAACAGACTTTGGTTTTTACTTCCCTGCTAAAGATACACGAATTATATTCGTCAATTTTAAATCAACTTTAAAAATCAGATTTGAAAATATCGAGCTCTATTTCGGATTGTGCCCCGTTACTCCAAGTATCCTGTTACCTCAAGTGTCTCGTTACACCAAGTGTCCCGTTACTCCAAGTAATGCTATAAATCTCTTTACTCCAACTAATGTAATGTTTTTGCAGAAAAGGGTGTCCCTCTACTACAACAATGCTACATAAATCTTCTAAAATTTCTTTTAGATATTTCAACACTTTAACATAACAACTTAGACAAACACTTAAACAAAACACAGAAAACGAAAGAAAAAGAAATACAAAGAAAAGTATATGACAAAGAAAGAACAGCATGAACATGAACCAAAACATAAACGAAGACAGGAAAAAAACAAATAATAGTTGACAAAAGAAAAAGATAAGAAATGAAGGAAGTAAAGAAAACTGAAGAAAAAACAAAACGAAAAGAAAAACCGTTTGGCTCCGAAACAGCCGGCGCTAGCGACCCAGGGCCGAACTAGATGGCGCCCAAGCGGCGGCACCGAAATGCAGCACCGAAACGTGTATTTCGGCACTTTGCATGTTCTTTAACTTAGTCCGTGTTTAGAGAAATCGTTGTGCAATCCAAGAATATATGCCCGGGTCAGTAATTTGATATAACTTTTCAAAAAAATGATGCACCCTGATTTTTCAATGCAACATGAGTGCAGGACATTACTCATAGTTTCCTCCGTAGCGCACTTTGCAAGATAAATCTTTATACATGGTAGTCATTTGGACATACTATCGAACAATACCTATTTTGTTTACACCATTTGCACACTGTATTTACATCACAGTGTAACCTGAAAAAATTATTTTTCGGGTATGGTTCCAAATATTGTCGTAATGTTTTGAACGGCTAGCAGTTTAGTGTAAAGCAGAGACGTGGATGGGCAATAAGGTGGTGCGTAAAAGTTGGTGGGAAACCAAGAGATGCAATAGTGATGGACGTTTTGCGCAATAAAAACTTTCACAAAATTATTTAAAAAAGTCAAATCTTCTGCATTATGTCACAATTTTGTGATAAATTTTCAATTGCCAAAAAATTATTTTTAAAATTAGCTATAGATCTAATGAGAATAATTAAACATATAGTTACCGTCTATTGTTTATTACAGATCATTTAAATTACACAATAAAAACTTTAACTACGAGTTGCAAAATTTTCATCATTTTATTAAAAATTTTTTCCGGTTAAAAGCTGCAAAAGCTTTTGTACACCTGCTCTCCCTGTTGCCTGAATAAAAGTGCCTGTCAGAGGAAGTTTTGGAATGATAATGTATAAATAATTCAGACGAGCTATGTATCATAGAATTGACTTTGCATATTGAAATGCTTTCAAATGATTAACTGAAAAATGACCATTTCAATTTTATTGCAATTTTTAAAATTTATAGCATTCTTGGGGTAACGGAACACTTGGTGTAACGGAACACTTGGGGTAAAGGGACACAACGATCCTTTTGTCACAGAAAAATGTCAACTGATTCCGAGTAAAAAGAAATAGACAAAAGTGAGTAAACAATAGAACAACCTATCAGGATAGGAAAAAGAAGAACCAGACAGGAACCCAAAAAATGAGAAAGATAAAATCTAAGGGACGAACAAAATAACGAAAAGGCGATAATGAATATAAAAGAAAAATGGAGTCGAACACAAAAAACAAAGCAGCAGCATAAATAACAACAGAAAAATCAATAGACAAATCGAATGAAAGACAGCAAACGCAGGAAGAAAATAAATGAAAAGACTGGAAAGAATGAAGAAATTAATAAAGTCCGTACAAACTTGGTGAAAAGTAAATAAGAAGGAAACAATATTACAAAGAAAACCGTTTAAAACCAGGAGGGGTAATTAGAAGGCAAGTCTGACAAAAAAGGAAAAGCAAATACAAAAAAGAGATTGAAGAAAAACGAATCAAATGTGATTGATAGACGGTAGGTCAACAACAGAAATAAGATTGAATAAGGGTGAATAATAGAAAGAAGAGAAAAAAGACCGGTTAAATTGTAAAAGTGAGAGAGAAAAATGCAAGAAGAACGGTACATTATAAAAATCTAAAGAAAGTGAAACAACAAACCTGAAAAATATAAAAGGGATAGGCGGGAAACAGTAATGACAACGAATAAAAAATCTGAAAATTAATGTAAGATGAGATGATCGAAAGAAAGGAGAAGAGAGAGCAAAAAAGACAAAGAAGAAAAGGAGATAATCATAAGTAGAAAAGAGTGAAATACAGCAATAGAAGATATGGGAAAATGATGACCCTCACTTTATGATCAAGACCATTGATAGAGTCGTAAATTTCGTGCTTGATTATTGGAAGACTGTCTGTTAACGAAGACACGTTTCTACTGCGAGGAGACAACGATGGCAACCGTTTAGCCAGTTTTGACCTTCCGCCGGCGTTTTCGTCTCGTTTTATCGACTTTCGTTTATTGGCTTTGGGTACGGAGGAATCTGCATTCAACGGCGTATCTATGCTGAAGAATGGACAAATCTTCGAATGATCAAAAATCTAATGCCCTATTTCTACGAAATACAACCAAATTGCAGACAGAATTTGGAGATAAACTTTTCAAATAAGTTTATTGGAAGCAAAATTCAAGGTTAGTGAAGCTTTATGAATTCAAGAATGATGTTTAAGCAGAATAGCGGCGAATTTCCTCGCACTCAAGAATAGATGGGTTCTGTCGTAAAAAATACAATGTTACAAAACATATGCAAAATTTGTTGACCAACTTATATAATACACTTCAAAAATCGTACCCATTTTCCAAACTCGAAAATTCACTAGATTGATTCAAATTAGACTGATCGTTATTGATCACCATACTTAAAGGACCATCTTCTTCACTACCGTCTTCATTTTCGTTTGGATCAATATCTTGATCTGAAAAAGAGTGAATCAAATTTTGTTGGAAATTCCGAAATTTGGTTGTCTACTTACAAGTTTGAGATTGGTCTCTATTATGACTCATCATGTGGATTTTCAACGTTCGACTGGCTACGAAACCTAAACAACAGTTTCGCTCATAGAAAAAACATCTCATCGATATAACTTAAATCTACTGAAAATACTATTCTTAAATACAATAGTCATTACTTTGAAAACTACAGTGAACATAAAGCATTGGAAGTACATGTAAATTTATTAATAAATTAGAATTCCAAGGAAAAATTCATTTTAACTTTTTAAATAAAGGAACAATAATATACTCTTGGATTCATTATTCTACGAAAATCTATAGTCTGTTTTTCTTAGAATGTTTGTAAATATTGAAAGTAAAAAGCAAGTACTATTTCATAATTCTACTATTTTCTGCTAAACCATATGTCGCATGAAACGGGAAATTTAAGAAATTTTAGTTAATTGACTAAATTAAATTTAATTTAGTTGGCCACCCTTACCATTTTTTGAGTATAAAATCCGACAGCTTTATGTAAACGACTTTGAGGGCCGTACTTATTTTGTGTGATTTTTCGATTTACACACATTTCGTAAAAAAACAGATTATATATAGAAGTAGAATTTGTTCCTGACATCAACCTAACTAGCTAGGTCTACTGCCAGACTTGATTTATTGGAATAATGATAATGGCATACCTTTGTTGCATAGTTTGCAGACGTGAGGTTTGGCGCCTGTATGGACGCTGATGTGCGACCTCAAATGTACATTTTGCGTGAAAGCTTTCCCACAAACGTTGCACGCAAACTTAAATTTGTCAACAAGATCAATTTCAGTAGATGCTGGAATAAAACCTCATTTACCGGTCGCTCCCCTGTATGGATGCGCATATGTAAATTTCTGGAACTGACCGTGGCCAAGTGTTTGTTACAGATATGGCACCAAGTCGTACTAGAGTAAGAAACGAGATATAAAAATTTACCGTAAGCAGAGTAAAAGGATTGAATATGTGGAAAAAATTTACGCTGAAATTTTAATTGAAGATTGCAGGCCGAAGTTGAAATGTTAAAACTGCATATGTTTACCGTATTTTGACGTCAGAATTTTCCACGGAATCTCCTGTTTTGACCGCCGAAATGATGCTGGAATCTTGGCCATCTTGGGTGACTTGGTGCATTTCGTTGGTATGCTGTAACAATTCGAGCCATTTTTCGAAAACGGCATCGCATTCTTGGCACTGGAAAAAATACCCGACATCGAAATCCTGAGACGTTGAAAGAAATGAAACAATGGCTCATCAAAACATTTAAGACAAAATTTCTCTAAGACTCGACCAAGGTTGTGATAAATAAAAAATTAATCATACCTCAAAAAAACATATTTTGTACAGTTTTTTGCGCTGAACAACATGCTAGTATTTGTTTCATCTGAAAATTCAAATTCGCATTGTGCCATAAATTCAAAGGTTCAAATTTTTTGCAATTTTCCAAATTTTAAGTCACAATCATTGAAGGCCTATAAGTAATCAAGTATGCTACGTCTATCAATAAAACTTTGTCAATGAATGTAACAATGTTTATTGTATATGCATGACTTATGTAGATGTATGTAGCATCAAAATTATGGTTTACACTACACTTTGAATTTCAATTTTTGGCAGTTATCAATGGCTCAAATTCACACATTTTTGTGCCCGGTAAAGTCAAATAATGAATGTCAATGATTAAACTCCAGTACGTTATGGCTGTACCCCTTGGCCACATGCCCACAAAGTTTTATTAAAATAAAAAAACCATTGAGTGTGCCACAGTGAAACAAGTGGAGGTCATTTTGGAATCAAAATATAAAACTTCTTGTTAGAAAATGCAGTCATTCACCCGAAATTCTAATAATCCAACTAAATCTTTTATGCACTGCAGGCTGACATCTTTGCTATATACCCATAAGGTTTGGTCATAATATTATTATCCTTACATGGGAAATTATACAAAGTTAAACACATTCTCAATATTGTTGAAGAAACTTCAGGTGCAAATTTTGTTCCATTTAGTCAGAATATTACTAATTCTAGTTCAAATCGACTGCATTGCAGCCACAGTATGTGGCTACAAACCAACCAATTTGCATCTAAGTATTGACACCCATTGTATATTAAAAAACTAGAAAAGCCATGTTTATTTGGTTAACTATAACATGAAAGATTGTTCACATTTTCAACAAAAACTGACAAACTCTGGGTCATTTTCAGATCATAAGAGCTCAACATAAAATCCACGTAAATCTGATAGAAATATTTGCTCTAAACCAGATGACATTTTTAAATAGTCAGACCTACATACTAATTATTGAAATGATTATTCAAAACAATTTGTTTTCAGCAGTTCACTTTCATATTCTAAATGAGGATCAAACACCATTGAACCCTCCTAGTATTCTTCTTCATCTTCAACACCACTTTCTCCTTCCAGGTTGCTACTATGGAATGTAGTCAGTTCTTCCCGATGATGATTGGCTTCCCTAGCCTAGAATCTGGTAATTTGTTGTGGTGTGAGGAAATCAGACTTGACGAAAGATGGGTTCCTCTTCATTTCTTCAGTGACAACTTCAGCATTGAGTTTTTGATGATATACAATGCCACTGTTGTATTTTCCCAACAAATATTGAGGTTGTTTTTCTGTCAAGGGATGGCATATCTTATGCTTCTTTAAAGCCCAACCTTCTTCCATAATATCAAACTAGTCAGCTTTATTAAACAATTGGAGAGCTTCTTGAACTTCATGTGAGCCAAAGGTCAAGTGTACACTTTCTAGTGTTCTACTGTAGCTTTGTATTGCCATATCATGTAAACTTGTTCGCTATGGCATTAGCTTGTGGTTACCCAAGACAAGATGCTGCAACAAGTTGTGATGAAGTACAACAGCCTTCTTCAGGACAATTGAAGGCACTGCTTTCCATTTTATATGGCTCATCAGTAGGGGCTGGTACATCTTGAGATGCTTCTCCAAAGTTGGTGTTTGTCATTTTTGGATCAATAGTAGTCCAGAACCTTGATGTTTGAAGGGCTGCAACCAATAGCCAGTCTTCATGAACCACATGATGGATTTCAAGCTTTGGTAGCTGTTCAAAATTCAATATTTTCATCTAGTACCAACCTTCTAGCTTTTGTTGCCTTGATTTCAGTAGATGTGAACTGGAAATTGAAGTAGCTCCTGATACTAACTGCTTTAAGATCCATCTTCTTGGTTGGGATTTTGGGATAGCCAGTGATGAATTATGTTCTCTTGACCTTTGTGTGTGTTGTAGCACACCTGATAAATTCTTCAGCAGTTGTACATCCATTGTTTTCATTTATAAACAGTCGAACTTGCCTATCTTTTGGTGCAGCAATTCAGTCACATGGGCCTTTACAGCAATTCAGTCACATGTGCAGCAATTCAGTCAGTCACACTGTGCAGCAATTCAGTCACACCGAGGTTCAGAGAAGTCCCAGTTTTTTATAGTCATGCCTGTTTTCTGAGATATTGTTGGCACCATGAGCAAGGTTGGGGAGCCACGAAAACATCCAGCATTAACTGATCACACAAAAACTGCATTGATTTCGGGCTGCTCTGCCTTGATTTTTTGTTAATGTGTCAGTTAGTATTCCAATAATTGCATTACTGTCTTGTGCATGCGAATTGAAAACATGAACAAATGTGTGGTGGTGTAGACTTCACTTTTCATGATAAGGGCATATGTGATGTGCCATAGCAAACTACACATACCCAACCAGCTTGACTGATCTTCCCATCCACTGGAAGGCAGAAATTTCATTGCCCAATCAAACTGGAGATAAACATGATTGTCCTGGAGGTTGTCAATGATGTCCTTCCATGCTTCATTTGGTGCATTGATCTAAGCTGGTGTTGATGCCATTCCAATAGATTATTCATACTTTCATCATCATCATTCAGCTTCAACTTTATCAATTGGGTTGGCAAATTGGAATTGAGTCACTGAGTCTTTTATGCCCTTCAGTGTCTTCTTTAACTGCTCGCAATTGTGATATCATGAATGTGATTTGTAAATATCTTCTGTAACTTTGGATGGATTGGATCACTAAGACCGCGCCATGAACTGTGATCACAAATACGTGATTTTGGCTTTATGTGGAGTCGCTAATCACCTTTTAAATACAATTTTGCTTCTTTTAGCTTTGATATATTTTCTTGTGTCAACGTGGGTCCCATCTATCTGAGAAACATCCAAAAAGTTTATGTTGGTTCACTAACTTATCAGTTTTTGCTAAAAATTTGAACAATCTTCCACCTTATAGTTAACCCAAAGCCTAATTTTTAATATGATGCACCTTGGTGGGTATGTAGCCACATACTGTGGCTGCAATGTAGTCAATTTGGACTAAAATTAATAATATTTCCACTAAATAATAGAACACCAATTTGCACAAAGTTTTTTCAACAATATCAAGAATGCGTTTCACTTTGTGTTATTTCCCATGTAAGGGATAATGATATTACAACCAAACCTTACAGGTATATAGCCAAGGTTTCAGCTTGATTTGCATAAAAGTTTAAGTTGGATTATTAGAATTTCGGGTGAATGACTGCATTTTTAAACAAAAAATTTTAGAGTTCGATTGAAAAATCGCTTCCACTTGTTTCACTGTGGCACACTCAATGGTTTTTTCATTTTGATAAAACTTTGTGAGTATGTGGCCAAGGGGTCCAGGCATAACATAGTGGAGTTTAATCAATGACACTCAGTATTTGATTTTACCGGGTACAAAAATGTGAGAATTTGAGTCATTGATAACTGCCGGAAATTGGAATTTAAGGTGTAGTGTAAACCATAATTTTGATGCTACATACATCTTTATGTGCCATGCATGTACAATAAACATTGTTACATTTACTGAGAAAGTTTTATTGATCAACATTGCATACCTGATTACTTATAGGCCATCAATGATTGTGACTTAAAATTTTGAACCTTTGGATTGACGTTGCAAAACGAATTTTGATTTTTAGATCAAACGAATGCTGGCATGTTCTTCAGTGCAAAAAACTGTACAATATATGTTTTTTTGAGGTATGATTAAATTTTTACTTGTCACGCTTAACTATAGGCCTCGGTTAATTCTGACAGAAATTGTGTCTTAAGTGAATGATACTTTTTCTAAAATTTGCTCTAGATAAAGGTTGACCCGAAAGAAGTATGTCTGTGAGGTTCGACGTAACATTACATTGACCTATGATGAGTTAAAAATTGATCATACCAGGAAATGAGACATGCTACGTAGGTGTCACTTGACCAGCGTGTTCACTTGGCCAGCGTATTCAGTTTGCCAGCCAATACATGACGTGATCTCGGGCACAATGAGAATATTTTACAATTTACTCCCATGACAATGCACTCCAATGAATATACAACAAAGAAGTAGAGAAAATAAAAACTTTTCAACAGTATCTTAAACAAAAAAGACATAGCAATCGCAAATTGAAAAAAAATCAGCTTGTGATCTGCAAAGAGGAATAATGAATGAAAAATTTAAACTTCAATGGCAAACTAGACATAATTACAATAAAAATACATGTATGTTTCCGACTAAAAATTTTGCTGATTCCTGAGCTTCCCATACATATATTTCAATAATTTTCGATCAACACTCGTCATTGCTTTGAACTCCCTTGTATGATGAAGATGAACTATAACTTTTTTCCAATTCCGTCTTAGGAGCTGAAATCATTTAAATTTTAACTTTCTGTAAAAAGCTAACTGGAAATCGTCTAGATGGTACAGATTAAGGGCGAATTATTCGAATGAATACCGTTTTTTAAGTACCTCAAAAAAGTCACTATAAACCATTGACTAATCCCATACCTTTCCTCGATTTTTGAGTGAATAAAATGAAGATTTATCAAGATATACTTGTTTTTCAACGTAAATACGTACCACTATCTTGAAGGTGCATCTAATATTTTACAAACTGTACGCACTACTGTATAGTATTCACGCTGGCCAGTATACGTGTTGGCTGGCCATCTGACTTCGCTGGCCAAGTGACAGCTAATCGCTATGACGTTTTACGCGGAGTATCATTGCGACATTAATTTTGCGTGAACACCAAACCTTGCTTAACTATTGTACCCGAAAGTTGAAGATTTTCCGTTTTTTTCAACAGTTTATGGTCTGTAAATATGGATAAATCAAAAGTCTGTGGTCAAAACGTCGAAATGAGCAGAAAAAAATCCTCTGTAAATTAGTGTAAACAGTGAACAGGTTTTTATGATCGTGCGTCTACACTTTTCACGAAATTGATTTTTCTATTTTAGTAGCTACTTCGGTCCAACATATTTTGTTAATGGTTCAATCAGACTTGCGTACTAATGAGGAATTGCTGGAATTTTCAAATATCGTATGTGTGTTATCAAATTCCAGAGCAGCTTATTACACTGAACGAGGTTCAGCTGCAGGAATGGAAACGAGAGACGTGCACCTGAACAACAATAAAGTTTCATTAGTTCAGCCCCAACGGAAGCTGAATAGGATGTACCAAATGAAACGCTAAGAATTTTTTCTTCTATCACATCAGGCAAAGCTAAAGTTGAGAGTTTAATGTTACAAGTGAGACCCTCACGTGTGTGCCTTCAATCTTAGTGAGCTGCAAAAAAGTGGGCTTCATATAACTTGATACCTTAGTTCGCACCAAGTTGTTTTATGTAGAAGAAATGACTCATGTCATTTTCTCATGAATATCAAAGTATCATTGTCCGTTATTTCGTAGAAAACTTTCAAAATTTTCTACGTTCATTAACGGCAACCTCATCAAGCAATCATCGGGGCTTAATCAATTAAATTTTACGAGTACTTCGATTGACATCCCTTCTTGAATTTTGTTTCCGGTTGGAACGCATTCCTTGAATAGGTTGCAGAGATTACATTAACCAAGTTTTTTTTGTGAAATTACAATATTTGCGAACCAGAACGATTCTTCATATGATACACAAATCTGATTGAAACTAGCAAAAACTAAGTAGCCCAGCACTGGAGCTAAAGAAAATTTTTTTGCAGAACCTCATGAGAAGGTAAACGATGGGCACATGAAATAATTCCTCGAATATTTTTCGTTTCGCTAATAATTTGATAAAAAGTGTAAAACGCATGATGCTGGACACTTTTAGCGCTAAGTTATGGAACATAGACTTCCAAAATATAATGAATTTTTAACTAAAAAGGTGTTCATCGTGGGCTGAGACATAGTCAATTCAGTAAACAGATCAAAAAACGATAAAAATTAAAATAATTGATCTTTGATACGATTTCCAAGCGGAATGAATGTCGCTGTAATAGTCAGCGTACAAAACTAGCCAAGTATCTTTCTCCCAGATATGATTAATTTTTGCGATGCAACCAAAACAAGATTCAGTTTTCATTTAGCTCATCCGTTGTAGTTTATTGCACAGCAAATTTTTAAACGTCTAAACGTTTTAAACGCAAACGTTGAATATACATCTTTGCAGTGGGCCTTTTATGAAATCGGCTTTTTTGACCGGAAAATTAAGTATCTGGAAACGTAATAAGTGATATGAGTTCCAATGCAAATTTATATACCCTTTAAGTCATTTTGTTCGGGAAAATATGCAAGACGGTACGTTCGAAAAGCAAATTGGCGATGATGAAATAGAGACAAAACGTGGTTGAACCAATTATTTGCTTGTGAGATACAGTAAAAAATTATACTGCAGCCATATTGTTATTTGTGAATTTCATATGTTTGAAGATCATGATGACTGTATTTGCATAACAAGCTACCGTGATCCTGTGTATATAGCGCATGAAATTGTTACCCTTATTTCCCCTATGACCGTCGTCGGATCCAAATCCCCGTTCTCTAAACTGTCGAATTGTGATCTGTTGACGGTGAAATCGTCGTCGTTCATAGTAATCACGTTTTCTTCCTCACTTTATTCGTTCACAATCGTAAATGATTATTTTTCCGTAAAATTATGGAAAAGTTAAAAACCTGCAAAAGAAAAAAATAAACTGTATATTATTTTAATTCGAAGATAGAAAAAGCACGTATTTTTCACGAAAAAGGAACGATTTCCAATTTGTAGATTAATAATCAACAGCAGAAATCATCATAAAACTGTAATCGACGTAGTGAAAAATATTCCGATTTTTAGTGGAGCAAGAAAAATTATATGCTAGCAGGGTGTTACGTAGAATCTCGTGTGAACTAAAATACAACAGCACTAATACGATATAGCGTTATTCGACAAAATTGAACTGTGTGATGGAAAAATATTCAAGTTGACGCCGATATTTACTGATCTTGCAGCAGCCTGAATTCACAGATTGAAATTGCGATGCAACGTGCAAAACATGCATGTTTCAGAATGTTGCTCACGATTGATAAAAATAAAGAATATTTATAACAGAAATGGTGTTCTGTGTACACAACAAGCTGCGCTAGATGTTCGAAGTTTTCGTAAAAATCACTTTACTATGACGATGACAAGATTTTTTTTTAAGAATTCGTCGAGATTCAATGTGAAAAAGTACTTTTGAATGAATCTAACTTTTTTCCTGTTCATGGAAAATGTTACGTTGATATCGAATGCGAAAACAAACGGAATGTATTGCCTCGCGTATGTGGTATACATAAATGATGCAGCAATATTCTTTTCTTTGAAATGAGCAAATTGACTAACTTTTTCCTAATTAGTCAGCATAAATTTTGTTGTTCATCCTTTTTTCGAAATGAAAAATTATCAATTCTGAGGCAGATAAATTGGTAGAGAAAGATGTTGGGCTATTTCCCATTATTGGCAAAAAATTTTCGCAAAAATCTTCGACAGTTGAGGAAAAAGTCTGAGGACATGACATAAAGTCTTGTGAATTTGAAGTCAGGACCACTAAGGTCAGCTATTTAAATTCATGTCAAAATTTGGCGGGTAGAAAATGAAATAAGTAATTTTCTTGGTCTTGGAGATATACAATAGTTAAAATCTGTGATTCTTGCATGGAAAGTTCTATTAGTTTTCTTGGAAAAATGTATACATATATTTGAGTTCATGAAACGATGAATTTTCTCGGGAAGTACGATTATGCGCAGAATCGACAAAATAAATAATTACTGAAATCGATCTGATTTTGATGATCCCAATTTACAATTGCTCTTAGTAACCAACCATATATACATGTCATTGGAAGTACGTGCCGTAGGAATCATCGGCCGTATGGTGAAACTTTTTGTAAACTTAACATACGGTTGTCATGAGGACAGTCATGGAGCCACATCCTTTTGGACAGAAAAAGGCTTAAAAATGTATATTTTGTATAGAAAATGGTAATTTTTTAAAAAATGATCGAAAATGCCATTTTCTAGGCGATCCTCGCTATAAATACTCACTTTTATGATTTTCAGACAATAATTAGTACTATTTTTCGACTTTCTAGGCGAAAAATTCGAAATTTGTTATGATTCTAGTTCTAAGTTACAAAATCTTACCAAATTTTGAACAAAGAATACCCATAAATGACCGGCTGGCCCCCCCAGACTCCCAAGTCCCGTTACATGTATCATACTTGCGATAGTCGTAATTATCATTAATCGAAATTTTGATACTTGAAGTATATACGATATGCTAAAGATTCAGATGTTTCATTTTATATCCTTAACTTTTAGGTCCGTAATTTTTTCACATTACATAGATAAATTGTGCCGCAGTTGTTGTGTTTATCAAATAATGAATGATTGATTGTAGTCATATCAGAACATTTTTGACTCGATGAATTTTTCATCAAGTAGCGAAAAATCGAGGTTTTTCTTCGCATTTTTGTTCGCTAAATACTGACATCATATTGAATTAATGAGTATCGTGTTGATACCCACTACAATATAAGATTTATAAATTCTCGCAGTACTCAATCAGGTGGCAATCCCTCCTGCAGATTCATCATATGAATCGGAAATAGTCTTATTTAACTACAGCAAGTGATTCTCGAATTATGACTTGCTCAAAACTCAGGACTGAAAGTTGGTCAAAACGTTTTTTGAGTAAAATTTCTAATCCGATCGAATATAGCCACAAAGAGACAAGCAGAAGGGAAAAGAAAACATTAATTAAATAACAACAAAGATAAGCCGACCGTATTTGGCCGAAAAAAGGCACAAAAAATATAGAAACGAAAAGTGGGGCTTGTTTTCCCATCAATATACAAGCCTGACGTTTGTTTTATAAGAAAAATTCAAATATCGTCAAGTTTGGGGCATCGAGTAAAATACGAACAGTATGCGATGTGTGTGTGTGCTGTGGTAGCAAACTTGTGCCATGTTTTCCACGTACTACCTATGTACATATATATCGAAAAATTAAAATAGAACGTTTTCGACATATTTGGAAAAAAAATTATAGGGAACATTTGTGAGTTTTTCTACCAAAAAACTTGGCAATGAGAGCCAAATGTGAATTCACGCTGTAGCGAATTTCAAGAAAGAAATTCCATAGGAACATGACGTCATTCAACTGCTGTAGAACCGCAAAGGGTCATTTATACTTGCCTTTTCCGATGGAACGGAATGCAATCGACACAACGTTATCGAACGAACGGGAAATCTTCGTCCTGTTCGGTTGGGGGTTACCGTCGGTAATTTTCTAGAAAATTGAAGTTTTCCTTTTCGATCGAAAGCGGATTTTCAGGCTGAACGTTTAAAGTTGTTGGCGATCCGTTCCGTTCCGTTGCGCCGATAAAGGCCAGCATAAATGACCCTTAAAAGTAGATTTCCTCGAATGCCAGTAAATTATCGCAAGAGAACGGTTATTTTTAAAATTATGTGGATCAAGTGTTTGAGATTCTCGACCCAAAAATTTTTGAGCAGTGTGATGCACGGACTCACGAACTTTAGTTGCATACGATTTCGTTCAGCAGAAACAATTTCCCTTGCTTGTTCGCAATGTCTGAATGACGACAGCAAGAAAAAGCCAAGTGTCATCCAGCTCACGTCTAAAGCTCTTTACATGAAATCACTGATAAAATTTTTGATACTCAACTAACGGATATCGGACACCCATACTTCATTGTTCACTAATGGCTGAAGAATTAATGTGTTGTTCTACAGAAAATTCTTAATATCATCACTTGAACACTGAATCACGGAACAAAAAGGCTCATATGACACGAATAAGAATTCAACAAAATTCGAAAACAGCGAAGTAGTCGAATCCAAGCAATTAAAAAGGAACAAGGGTGATGCAACATATGGGAGAATTGAAGAAAAGTATGACAGAATAAAAGACTAAATAAGGAAAAATACGAGGATATGCAAACATTTTCAGTTGACAAATAGAAATTGCACGAAAATAAAGCGGAAACAAGTCAAAAGTGAATATAAAAAATGAGCTGATAAGAAATATATCAGCAGAAAGACAGCAATGAAATATTGAAAAAGAATAGTCAGATCAAAGCTGCGCGGGACGTCATGTTAGACCATCCGATAAACGCACCGTGCTTCATACTAGGTGGATGATGTTTCTATAACCATGCTTATTACGTAAGTGAAGTTGAAATTTGATCACCGATTCAGAATTCAATTTTTTGAGCATGTCTACTTTACTGTGATTATTTTTAAACTTGCATAAAAATGATATTCTGCACGGAGTCGGAAAAAGTCAGACATTTCGACGAAATTCGGATTGCACACATGTTGTAGTGGTGCGTCTGGCTATTCATTACGCGGCATGCCCTGCACTCACCACCACCACTACAACCACAATTTCCGAACCATCCACGTGGCTCGGTTAGCGCAGTTGGTAGCGTGTCTGCCTTGAATGTAGAAGGTCGAGGGTTCGAGCACTCACCGAGCGTTATTTTTCTGACGCGTCGGCCACGTGGATTTGGGCATACGACATTGGTAACCGTCCAGGACCCTTCCTCCTCGAAGGGGGGAGGGGTGTTGCAGTGGTGCGTCTGGCTATTCAATACGCGGCATGCCCCGCACTTACCACCACCGCTAGAACCACAATTTCCGAACTAACCACGTAGCTCGGTTTGCGCAGTTGATAGCGCGTCTACCTTGTAGGCAGAAGGTTGAGGGTTCGAGCACCCCAACGAGCATTATTTTTCTGACGCGCCGGTCACGTGTATTTGGGTATACGACACACACTCGAAAAGCAGACGAACAACCAAACAAACAAACATAAGAAAACAGAGCATGCTTTTCTTGAACTTCTGTTTTTCTTCTATGTTAGGTAAGAAAAAATATGATTCAATATTATCTTTAGAATAAAGCGTGCATATTGGAAATTTTTGATTTCGAAAACATAAAAAGACTTGCGAAAAATTCGAAACGGAAATCCAGGAATCTGAAGCACAGTTTTCAAAATCGGAAAAAGAAGATGGAGAGATGAACAAGCTTTTCTTGATCTTCGAGAGGCATGGAACTGAAACTTCTTTAGAGTCGTGAGGGTGAAATTAATCAGTTTTCGTGAGAAAAACGAATTTTCATGCGAAAAATTGTGAATCGGTTAAAAATTCACTATTTTGTAAGTTTAACAAACTTCGGGGCAAACATCGTACCTGGTGTAATCCTAATAAATATACGATAATGAATTAGGAAAATAATAAACTTTACACGGATCATTTTAATCCTATTAATAAATATGTTCAACTAATCGGATCGCACCATGAACCGACATTTTTCTCCATTAACTTGCTCAATAATAGAGCCAACATAAACACGGTAAGGCATGTTAGGTTCCTCCATATCGGATCGTGTTAAGACATGCATTTGATGGCTCGTTGTAAATAGTTCAACAATGCACAGATGAAAAACGTGCATCTATAATACTTTCTATAACGCTGAGTCAAACGCGCAATTTAATGAAATCTCAATTAACAGGGAGTAAATGATCAGATGAGATTCTAATGAAGAACTCCTTCGGTATCATCAAACATTATCGGATTCCCCCCTCCCACTGTATGTATCATAATTCGCAATATCGGCTTTAGTCAAAGCTGCAGTTTCTTTGTGTAAATCTGATTGTCAGTTTAACAAATGAAAATAGTGTAACATTGCGCGCATGATTGCAGAATTTGCACCTGAAAATCTTCTCTCGTCAGTACGTAACTTAACCTTATTTGCTGGCTTTATGGATATTGC
This sequence comes from Romanomermis culicivorax, assembly GCA_963922205.1. Classification (NCBI taxonomy): domain Eukaryota; kingdom Metazoa; phylum Nematoda; class Enoplea; order Mermithida; family Mermithidae; genus Romanomermis; species Romanomermis culicivorax. The sequence continues at coordinate 183,539 of CAWUHX010000381.1, forward strand.
ATAAGAACTATTCTACTATGCAGGCTATATTTTTGGAATAGGTTGAAGCCAAAAATCAAATTCGTCAGCTTGAGGTCATGAAAGACCTTAATACAAAGTATACCTTGCGCCCGTACGTCAACATTCTCAACAGTAGATTCTGCATCTTCCTCAGAAAAAACAGATTGTCATTCATCAAGCGTAGTGGTCAACGAAACCCGGCAATGTGCTCAGGATTTCAGTCAGCTTGATTGTGACCTCAAAAAAAATCTACTGGGAAAATGAAAATTAAGCAGCTTAAGTGTTGCAAACAAGCAACAAAAATTCAAGATTCAGAACCCGGTTTCATTAGGGCGACCACCTCTACCCTCGAGACTCTCACTGGCTGTAGTGATACAGCAATGCAAAATATATCGGAGAAGAGTGGAGCAAGTTCGGTCTTGGCCGATCTTGAAAATTTTCATATTAAAGCTAGCGAAAGTCACTAGGGTGAAATGCAATAAAACCAGGCTATGGAAAATAAATCAGGAAACATCATCTTTCAACCAGCAAAGGCCTAAGACCGACCTCAGCTCGAGCTTGGCAATCTTAAAATCGGACATATGATGATAGCTTCCTCTTCTTAAAATATTCTTAAATCACAAAATTGGAAAGCAATTGATTTTCATTCTCACAATCTGCTAAGCAACATATGACATGGAACTGAAACTTCGTGAATCACGAACTGTATGGGGCGAAAAATTTTATATACAGTCAAAGCTAAAAGAAGCCCCCAACAATTTTCAAAATTAATAAGCATTTAAGAAAAAATCGACTGCAAATTACTGTAGAATTCGATAGCTCATGTGCACACACGAAATATCGTTAATTTACTAAAGAAAATTTTACAGACGAATCTCGGCAGGAAATCAATCCACGATTCTATTTTCCGCCTCGGCAGTTAGTTACGGATAGAAGTCGCAGTCCGGATGATAAAATATTGCGCATAGACAGCTAGAATTACGATTTCTCTCTGGTGCAAGAACGTACTGTACGCGCAGAGAAGAATCGAGCGACTCGCCGTCTTCCGTTTTCTGTACATACGCATTTTCCGAATACAATTCTCTTTTTCAAGCTGTAGACTGAGAGTGAGGTACAAAATCCAATATTTGTAACTAAATAGGAGAAAGAAGAAAAAGGCTTCTCTTTTCCAAAGATAAATTGTACATGCACATACACAACGAAAAAAGTAAAAAGTCGATAAAAATATAGAAAAGACGCACAACTATACCACATTTCTCAGACGAAAATGAAGAAATCAAAGAATCCACATTTGATATCCGACCACAAAGAACATTGGAATATGTGAAAATACGACACGGAGGGCTCTAGCCTTGGCTACTATTGTTTATTATTGAAAGATCTAGAATATAATGGGGTCTGCTCACTACAGTCCATATATTCATCATGGCGTATTTCGCTTTTGTATCGCGCATATGCCCATATATGATAGTTGTAGTGGTTTTAGAAGGGACATCTGCGGGGCAATGGCGAAGTGAAATTTTCCGATAATAGAATTTCTTATACTATAACGAGCGGAAAATTGTACGGCAACCTCTACTGCCGCAATGTAAGAGAACAAAGATCAAAAGTCTGAGATAATTTTTCCGAGAAAAATTACCAGGAGGAAAAATACGCCCCTACAAGGGAATCATATCGGTACGAAGGGTAAGCATTTCTTTAATGTAGAAAGTGCTTACTATGGTATCAATTCAATAATTATTCCTGGAATGTGAATACTGAAACGAAAGTAATGCGGTTAAGCAGAATTCGTCAACTAGATTCATCACTTTTTTCTCATGAAAATATGACGTGACATGGGTCAACGGAATTTTAATATTCTATGAAATTTGAATTCTGCAGAAAATTTTACAGTGAATCCTTTGTCTGAAGAATACTACTGTAAACAACTCCTGAGATGATAAATATTATGTGCAGTTCAATACACTGTAACAGTTCTATTTTGTGAACTGGCAAGAAACTTGAAAAAGACATAGATGAAATATTGAACCACATAATCAACAATTTCCTGTTCTCATTTTGATTCTGATTCGTAAAGTACTATGACCCATTTAATGTGATATGTGAATGTAAAATAGTAGACGTGGCGAAAACCAAAAAGTAGGTTTAATTTGATACGAAATTTCTATTTAGGGTAAAATTTTATACGGTAGAAAACTTAAAATTTCTTCATATGAACGGCTAAAAGCCAAACTCATTGAAAAAATATGCTTACCCACCGTCGATTTGGACGGAACTACGTCGATAACTGAGTGCTACTCGAGAAATTTAACCACTTAGCCAGGTTACTGAAAAAAATTTCAACTGCTCTGTTTGATATTTACTGGCGAAAAAATTTTTCCACTGATAACCGTAATAAGCTTACTAGTCATTGAACTTACTTTCATCGGATCGTTGCATCGATCATTTCAAAATGAATGGAATATAGATTTTCTGCTCTTACGATATACAGTCAAAATTTCAGGTTGAAATCTTAATTTGAAAATTTTCAAGAACTGAAACTTTTCCAGTTGCCTTTATTAGCTACACTACATTCTAAGCTGCACTCACTTACAGCAAGCAACTACCTTTAGTGTTTTTTACGTCGCCTCACATTTGAAATGCTATATCATCAGTGAGAATACAATGGACTAAGCAGAGAACTCTGGGTTGCAACTATTTATGCGAATTTTGATTTTAGGAGAACAATTACTGTTTCAAACAGAATTTACGGTTTTGCGAAATTTTCGATACTTCTTCCATTAGGGAGCATATTGGAATACATAAATCAAAAATCAGACTGAAATTAAGAAAATTGGATGTTTGTTAAAAATGATCTTCTCAAAGATTTTCGTTTAAAAAATAATTCTTCAGCCTGGTCGATTCTTGGAAAGTGTCAAAAACTGCATAAACCACAAAACTCAGTGAATTTACATGACACTGTTATCAGCAGTCTGTAGATTTTGAAAACAATTAAAATTACTGTTTCTAAATAATATAACTGGAAAGAAAGTTATTTTATATTTTTGATTTCCGAATTGTGAATTTTTCGAATATGTTTTTATTGATATGAAAAAATATGAAATAAAAAAAAGGACAGAAAATTTGTGAGCCTAATTTTTGACAATTTTTCAAAGAAAAGTTATATAGCAAAAGCTTTGCGTAAACGAGTTTGACAACAATGCTGATTTTTTGTCATTTTTGAATTTAGAAACATTTTATGAAAAACAGAAGAGACTAACGCCGGACCTGTCTTTGTTAGTGTAATTTAGAAATTTTGAGATATGCAGAAGTTCTCTGTCCTAAGGGGTGATATTTGAACAAAATCGGCTTTCTTCAAAATTCTGATTTTGAATTGACTCACAGACAAAATTTAAAAAACCTCAGTTATCGGGGAGCATGTAAAGTGGAAAGGTCTGCATTGAATAGCATCAAAAGTCAATTTTCGCTTGTTATTTCTGAAGTAAAAATTCTAGAATTCTGAAATATCGTGCCTTGTTCGAGAAACATCGGTAGCACAAAACACACGGGTAGGCATCAGAAAACACGCGAGACTTGATAAAAATTTTCCAGGCAGAATTTTTTGTGAAAGAACAAGAAAAACTCACGATGGGATTTTGCACAAAATGAAAAATGTTCCTCACTAAAACTATACGCATGTCAGCATATGCGGCGAAATATCCAACCCAACCATGGTAAACCAAAAAGCCTTCACCCAAAAAGGGCAATTTTTTAGGCTCAAAAATGTGCGCTAGCTATAGAGTTCAATATTAAAGCTCACACAACATTTGGATATTGAAAAACGGCGAAAGAATCTAGAGCTCTTTCGTTCTCTCTTTGGCTTGCTTTCTTTCTTCCTGTACAGTTCCTCCACCCTAGCTGTAGTTTTCACTCTACTCTCAAATATGGGCAATGGTGCGGTTCATTTCGGAGAATAGAGAGAACGCTCGTATTTTGAATAGAAAGCTAAAGTTTGATCGAAGCTTAAGTTGCAGAACCTGGAGAGAGAAGCGAAAAAGAAGAAAAATTGGAGCAAAAGATGGTAAAGGAATCATACACCCCCTACACGTAGGTTCTCGGATCAATTCCGAAAGGCTCGTTATCTCTAGAATGCAAAGCACAGAAAGAGAAAGAAATTTGAAGAAGAATGTCCATTCTTCGACAGAAAATTAAGCAAGCTAGAATCTATGCATAATAGTGTACAAAAAGAGTTCAATAAGGTTGCTGGAAATTCTTACAATATTGTACCGATCGATAAAAATTGAGTTTTGCGTGTTTTTCTCCTAACTGAAAATTGAATTCATAGATTTCTGTATATTACCGGTATGATCTGTGGCCTGTTTCTATTGTAATACTGCTTCCAAATAATTGAAGTGGAAAGCAAATAGTATTTCATAGTTTGAAATCTTTTGCTAAACCATATGCTTCAGAATGGGAAAAGTTGTGAGCATTATCAACTATCATTTAAAAAAGATTCTTCAGTAAAAGGTGTGTGAATACGACAGTACTATAATTTCCGCCATTTTAAAGTTTGTGAGAAGTTTATTAAAAAACAAACTCTGGTAGTTCCTTGCAGCTAAAATCTGGAGTTGTCGGGGAACCTTTCGAAAATCTATCATGGGATGGTATTTGGTGTGACCAGCAGAGTATTTATAACCAATGTTTTGTTAGATTACTGTAATCACTATAGATTCAGCAAAGTTCTAATTCAACGAAAGTACATTGAAAATGGAAGCATTTGCGATTGATAGGGATTGAGGACATTTTGCTTTTTTATGCAAAAACATCAACAAGTGACTGCGAAGTTGAATTTCTTGACAGGCTAACTTTGCGGGCATCATGGTTAGTGTAAAAGTAATACCACGTGAGGGAACTATACTATGTTTTTCTAGAAATGCGTCTGAATAATGAAAGTGGAAAGCAAGTAGTATTTCAGATTTCCACGATTTCCTGATAAACAATTTATCATATAGGACTGGAAATTTGTCAGCATACCTGCCTCATCTTTAACAATTTTTCGAGTGAAAAATTTTACGGTAAGAGCTCTGTGTAAACGAATTTGACGACTGTATTGATTTGTGTCACTTTTCTATTTGGAAGCATTTTATAAAAGACGGACTATAATTTCTTAAGCTACGAACTCATCTTCTTGAATTACTCGTATTACCTTTACAGTTTATTTTGAAATGACCGCTGCAGCAGATCGATGGAAATAAGTTAAACGCGAAAAAGTTATAGCTTTTTTAGTTTGAAATGGAAGATGAAGATATAGTAAATCGCAGACTTGACAACGATCTGAAAATCATTACAGTGATCTCAGAGAATGTGGAAAACGTCATGGTTCTCAATCACGAAACCAAGATTTCTCAAATGTCATCAATAGAAGTTTCGCCGCTGCTTCGCTGCATCTGCCATTTCAGAATCAACGGACTATAGTAACTTTATTTCTGTATCGTCAGTTAGAGAAAGTTCATGGTTCAAGACCGGCAAAGACTAGCCTATAACTTTCTTCGATAAACTGATGAAATTCGATACATTCTTGAGAACGGATTTTCTCGGATTTTGATTTGAGTTATATCTAAATCATATAAATAAGCACAATGTGGTCTTCGGAATCTGGTCTTAAGGCCCTGTCATACTTCGCCGCGCGGCGAAGTATGACAGGGCCTTTACAATTACCAGACTAAATTCAAACTTCTAAATGAATAGAGTTACAGAGATCCCGAAGAATTGTTTCAACATTGAATCAAAAATGAGTTGAGTAAATATACAAAAGCGTACCAAACGAGTACTAACTAATAGAATTATTAATCGACGAAGTTATAAAATGATAAAATATCTCACGATTTTATAAACAATAATATATCAGTGGAAAGTTTATTGTCAAAATTATACAGTAAAATTCTACGTTTGACATGTTATGGAAATGTGCGAACGCTCAACAACACAGCAGGAAAATGGAAATACGTATGTATAAATTTTTCGAATGACCTAAATTCCGCCAAAATTAGAATCCAGAACCGAAGAATTTAGTAAAACAGGCATTCTAAAACCATGAGAGAAAACTCCTAAAAACGGTTACGCAATTTTTACTTTTGATAAAAATTCGTTCCATTCGAGTCTCTTTTTCTCCCGAAAAAAATTCCATTAGAAATTCTGGTTTTCCTGCATATAGCACGAAAAAGACCCCTATTTCAGGAGGGGTACAGGCAGAACTTTTTTCCAAAAAATACAAGTCATGTTTATAGATATCCCTGCGCGCTACAATAATTTTTGTAGAAGTGTAGGCAAAATATTTCAATTCTATTGTACCGTCAGAAGCGATGTTCCAAAAGCGAATTATATTATCGTTATGCAAGTCACTATGCTTTCGTCACCCCAAAAAACCATACTGGATTCAACTTTTTATCCAACTTTCTGAATCTCGTCTTTACCAGTATATCTCAAAAGCCGAAGAATAAGAAAGAACAAAGAGAGGAGCTCGTTTTTCTCATCATCACATTCGGCGCAGTAGTGTCAGCATCAGCCAGTTTTCAACTGTGACTTTTGCCTGTACCATTTACTCTCAACAGCTCAGACGCGCAAAACATGAATATTAATTAAAACATAGAACTTTCGTTACGTAATTAATTACGCAAAGGATAGAATTAAAAAGAGAGAATGGTAGTTGACTTGAAGATAGAATAAAAATATTCTCCAAAAATCATCTTCAACAGGGTAACCTGCCACGTAATATCCAGTTTTTGTTTTCTCTATTTAGTACGAGCGATGTGCACATATGACGACTGGATTTCTTGTGAATTTTCAAAGCACAAAAATCGAACAACGACAAAAAATACAGTGCATTTTTTGTTCATGAAAAACTTGCCCATTAGATTAAAAAGTTTTTGAAGAAATTTTCGGCGGTGAAGCGAACTAAATACCGCCCACACAACACAAGGTTTTTGGCTGAATTTGATCTACGAGTTGTTAAACGTCATTTTCGATTATGATGGAAACCGTGGCTTTCGTCATCAGAGCGGATAAAGAATTCAAATGGTCTTTTTTCATTAACTTTAATAATTTCTCAACAAAAACTTCCGGATCAAATATGCAAAGCATAGAAAACTAAAAAACATAGGGAATAAAAATTGAAAATTTTGAAAAAATTTAACGTTACAGAATATGATAGAAAAACGAACACAGTGAGAATAATAGCCCGAAAAATGTAAATTAAAAACCGTATAATAGCTAACCGGCATACATGAAAATTATAGCGCAATGATAAAACAATGCAAAATATAATAAACGAGGTTATGAGTTGCTTCATTAATAACAGCACGAGATTAAAAACCAGATAAAAAATCACAAGCAATAGAAGTGGAATGAATCAAACACAAGATCCGTAACCCTAAAATCCTGTGAAGTAAGAAACGGAGAAAGGAAAAGGGACTGAAGTATAAAAGAAGTTATTTCGACACTATCAATAGAAGACATCGAAACTCCGGAAGGGTAACAATCAGAAACACCAAGCCATGGCACGCTAAAATATCGTCCACCTGTTTTATTTTTCAACCACCATTCACCAAAATAAAACGAAGAAATGATGAAAGCATAGACAGCTACAAAAATGAACAAGAATTAAGAATATAAAAAAATTTAAAAAAACAATAATAAACCTTACACGTAGCACAGTTAACGTGATGCTAACTCGGAATATATGGACAAGACGTATCAATTATAACATTAAAATAAACTTAATTTTACTTCAATAAAATAGAAGCCTAATTCAAATTTAAAATTTTGAGAAGTGTTTCTTGCATTTTGAATTTTCCATCTGATGAAATTATTTCGGTACTTTTACGGCTCGTTTTTGAGTCATTAAAATAATGGTACAAGCACAAAAATCTGAAACGGATTGGAGCAGCTCAATGAGAAAACTCATGATTTCATGTTGAGTAAGCAAACTATTCAAGCTTGTATTTTTTATAATCGTATAAGTCTATTTATTAGACCGCTAATCGTGCGATGCGGTTATATATAGATTACGACTTTCTTTTGAGAACTGAGAGTGTTTTCTCAACTTACTAGTCACTGATTTTACATATTGTCATGCCTTTAGCATCGGAGAAAAACAACAATGGCTGTTGAGCGCAGCTAGAGGATGAGAGAAATTCCACAAGAGAGCTTGTATCACATAAATTAAAATTTTTTTCTCAATTTTTTTAATCTTTCGTGGAAAATTCTTTATTCGTAGTGAAGCATTCAGTTCTGCACATAAAGCGACAAAAAGTGACGTAGAACATTTTCCACGAAACCATACATGCAAACATTTCTGAACAAGCAAATACATTCAAACGTTGAATAAAACTGCCGCCATCAATGTTTTCGATAGCACGGAGGGGCATTAGTTTCGAGCACAAGTTAATTAAATTATAGGTACATTTTTATAAAGTTACGATCCATAAAGAGTTATGATCCTATGAGCCCAGAACGATGTTGTTTTATACTTTCAAAAAACTCTCCCTTCCTTTTTATCAATATTTTTGCTCAGAAAATAGAAATATCAACAATTCCAACTTTTGATTTAGAGAATGTCACATATTCACTGTTCGCATGTACTGTTTTGACCCTAAGCTACCATAATAGTACAAAATATAACTAATCGAATCCCGATGAATAAACGCAAATTTTCGGCTAATATTTATTTGCGAAAAACTCGTTTCATGGCAAATTGTGCAAGTTGTGATCGGCGTAAATTTTTTCGACTGCGTTGTAGACTCGTTCGCCTATTTCAACGGTCATTTCCATTAAACGATTAGCTTCCTGGGTAGTTAAATTTGAGCCGGCTATGTCGGTTACCAACTGAAAACAACTATTTCTTCAAATCTTTAGACAACTAAGATAACCAGAGGTCAGCATTCTAAAATGGTGAGTTATTCATTTAGCATTTGAACAATATGATGATTGCCACTATAACTCGTATATATACGAGTTAGACGTATATAAAATATCAGATTTTCATATGGGCGAAGTTTAAAAATTTGGGTGGAACTGGAGAGGTGCCTAAATGTACACTAAAGGTCATTTATCCAAAATTCACCTTTTTAATCTCTCCTCATGCGGTTTTCTGATACGAGTACGTTACAAACAGAATTTGACAATTTTTTGGTATCATATAGGATTATGTCGAAAGTTGCTGAAATAAAGTTTCAAACCAAAATTTATGCAGCTTACTCTTTTCCTACTGGGCAGTGCGTATACTGCTAGGTGAACTCCTTTTCTAATCAACCATGGATGATAGTGAGCCAAAGTCGTGTCGTAGGCCGTTTTTGCCAGTGGTGCGATCTTATCGTCGTCCGAAGACAATCGAACGCCGTCAATCAATTTTACTACGAACATTAGCGACCTATGTAAGCGTAATAACGTACGGGAGCCGTTCGTATAAATAAGATCAGTGTTCTCTAAAACTTTGTTTTCTTTTTCGTAACTGATCATTTTTTGCAAGGTTTTATAATTATGCCCGTTTTCGGAGTTTAAATGGGTGCGTAAAATTTCCGTCTTATCAGAGATGTCGTGGACGATAAATTTGAATAATCCGCCTAATTTGTGGAAAAGCCTAAACAAAGAACACGTAATAAGTTACACAACGAGTTTCTATCAAAAGTTCTCATAGGAAAAAGTGGTTGTAGATTTATCGCAAAATTTGCAAACTTTAGTTCACTGACAAAAAACGGGATGTGCCAGGTATCAGGATCCGCAAATATACACCCTGATTTCTGGATCCGGATCCGAATTGTTGAAATTTTCTGGATTTGGATCCGGATTCGACGTTGTCGAACTTTGAGATCCGGTCATAATGAGAACTATATTCACTTGGGTGTGTATTGATTTTTTTCCAAATTTCCAAACCAATAGTGGCCAAATTTTATTTTAGGAACAGTAGTTTTTTAACTGTATCACGACATATCGACAGTTTCCAAGTGAAAAATGCAACTTTCTCATTGGGATGAATACGAATTCATTGATTTTTCTCAGACTTCTTTAGTTAATACCATCATTTTCCGACCAAAAATCCAAACCGAAAGTATTAAAAATTTACATTTAGTTATATTTATTTGGAACAGGATTTCTGCACGGTGCAGATTGAGGCTTACAAAAAGCTTAGTCTTTCTTAAATTTGCTTCTCATTTCAATGATTATCTTAATAACTATTGGACTGAAAAGGAATATGAATCCATACAACTTGATTTCGAATAATTAAACATATACACACGATTATTCATCGCGACAAAATGTCTCCAACAAAACGCCTCCAACAAAATATCCCCAACATATGATCCCCACACAAAATGTCTCCGTACAAACTATCCCCAACATAATGTCTCCAACAAAATATCTCCAGCAAAATGTCTCCAACTAAATATCCCCAACAAATGATCTCCGAACAAAATGTTCCGGTGCAAAATGTCTCCTACACAAAATGTCTCCAACAAAACGTCTCTGACAAAACGTCTCTAACGAAATATCTCCAACAAAATATCCCCAACCTATGGTCCCCAAACAAAAAAGGTATTTCCGCGGTCTTATTGGGGAAGAGGTTTTCGACTATTGGGAATTCAATGGATGTGGTCACTTAACAAAAAAAATTATCCCAAATGTTAACAAGAATCCAACGGACACGATCATTTTACACAAAAAATTATCTCGAGTGTAACGAAGTGTGTTTTCGTGATTTCTTATTGGAAAGAGTTTCCGACCACGGAGAATTCAATAGATGTGATCATTTTGCACAAAAAATTATCCGGGGTAAGAACAAGCATATTTCCGTGATTTTTTGGTGGAAGGAGTTTCCGACCGCGGGGAATTCAATGGATTTGGTCACTTTACACACAAATTATCCTGAAAGTAAACAAATACATTTCTGCGATTTTTAGGGCTGAGGGGTTCTCGGCTTTGGCGAATTTGATAGATGCAGTCACCTCACCCAAAAACCTTCAGCGTAAACAAACGTAATCTTGAGTGTAAACAAACGTATTTCCACGATTTTTACGGGAAGGCGTTTCTGACCATGGATAATTCAATGAACGCAGTCTGTATACACAAAAAATTGTCCTTCGTATAAACAAAAGTATTTATGTGATTTTTTGGGTTGAGGATTCTAGATCATTGGGAATTCAACAGATATGGTCACTTTACATTGTGTTTACATTTGTTAGAAGATTCAAAAATAGTTAAAAAATTATAATTGTGGGCCAAGTCCCTCAGATAATCAATGAGTGCGTCATTTTGTCCTGCACCGAGCCATGCGTGATCAAAACGGCTAACAATGCGAGCAATTCAATGTGCACAGTATCGATACTTCCACTTGATAGGCGGTGGTTCCTTTTACAGGTATGAAGTGACTGCATCCGTTGAATTCCTCACAGCCAAAAACCTGTCCGCCGAAATTTCACGGAAATACGCTTGTTTACACTAAGAATAACTTTTTCGTGTAAAGTTCCTGCATCTGCTGAATTCCTCGCAGTCGAATACCTGTCCGCGAAAAATTCGCGGACATACGTTTATTTACACTCAGAATAACTTTTTTGTGTAAAGTGACTGCGTCCATTGAATTCCCCACGGTCAAAAACTCCTTTCACCAAAAAAAGGACGAAATTAAGCTAGTTTACACCCTGAATAACTTTTTGTGTTAAATGACCACATCCACTGAATTCCCCGCGATCTTCAACTCCTTCCACCAAAAAATCACGAAAATACGCTTGTTTACACCCGGGTAATTTTTTTGGGTAAAGTGGCGGCATCTATTGAATTCCCAATAATCGAAAACCCTTTCCCCAATAAGCCCACGGAAATATCTTTGTTGTTTGGGGACCGTAAGTTGGGGATATTTTGTTAGAGATGTTTTGTTGGAGATATTTTGTACGGAGACATTTTGTGTGGGGACCATATGTTGGGGATATTTTGTTGGAGACATTTTGTCGTAGATCCGTGGCGGATCCGGAAATTTTTTTCAGGGCGGGCGGTGCTCAAAATTAAGTATTTTTGCAAAAAAAATTCAAAAAATTTTCAAAATTTTTCAAATTTGCCTATAGGTATATAGAAAAAAATCGTATTTCAAAAGTTCCGGGGGGGGGGCGGCGGCCGCCCCTCCCCGCCCCCTTAAATACGCACTTAATCCACATATACGTACTTTATACAGGATCCGGATAAGACTTTATCTGCAGTTCTGGATCCAGATCCGACAATTTCAGTTTTTTAGATCAGGATTCGATGAAGCAATTTTTCAGGATCCAGAACAGATGTAGCTGAAAAAAGTGGATCCGGCCTACATATCTCTACTAAAAACGCTTGCTAACATATTATAAGAAAATGAGGAACTCTAGAAATTTGGCTAGCCTGAGTAGATGCATAGGCGTACAAAAGTAGAATATGTCATTTCTTACCTATTAAGATTAGCGTACGCGTCAACGTAGGCTGATATATCTAAATCATTATCTTTGCAACTTCGGAGACATTCGTATACAATCCTGAGGTCGAAGCTATCGTTTTCCGAAATTATTGCTTCTCCGTAGATTTTCTCTTCGCAGACTGTGACTTCCATTGTTTTTTCAAACTATTTAGCTAAAACAAGAAAGAATGAAAATAACTGATCCACATTGCAGTAAGTAATCAAGCTATCACGGCTCTGTGTTATTTTCTTGACTACACTAATTCTAAATGACAGAGTCTTATTGGCGCCCAATCTTAAAGGCGCCTAAGTAAAACAGTTGTCTTACTTAGCATAACTTTAAATTTGGCACCTGTAAGACAACCACAAAGGGAGTGGTAATATGAGGGGGGGAGATTACTCCTATCTAGCATCATAAAGATGAATCATCAAATATACAATTTTGAAGAAAATGGCTTTTTTATCAGATATTTATGTGATGCCCATCTTGACTTGTGATACATATCTTACAGTATGATCACGTTACATGATGTGCAAGTAAAAGTGATGCATACCCTAGAGTATGATCACGTAATATGATGTGCAGGTACATTTCATGTACTGCATTTTCCTGGAAAGTTCTAGAACCTTCCACAATTATTCTATAATATTCTGTTCATGTACATTCCACAATATTTAAGATCATTTCACGATTTTTCATGGTAGTATATTAGTCGTGTTGTCTTGCATATTCATTCATTAATTGCACTATTCAGTACGTTACTATTGTACATTGTGTTTTTGAGCCTTATTAAACTTAGCTATTTACCAGCTAGTATTCCAGTTGGATATTTTCCAATTATCCCCAGGCTAATTTATTTCCAATTTAGTTCAGTCATTATTCAAGACACAACACTTGGCGACATCAACTTCAAGAATCTATACCTGTAATTGGGGGTGAAGGAGGGGTTGTGGGAGGGGACCTCCCTCCAACTTGGCCAATCCTATACCCAACTGGACCCGAATTCGAAAAATTAGAAAAAATTAAGGGAAAGTGCCTTTTCTGGGAAAAATTTCGACGTTTTTCAATTCCCCCAAACTTGTGGGTTTAGCCCCCAACTGGTCAGACCTCTTACAGGTATGTAAGAATCATCTATCATTCTGAAAGATACATTAGCAACTTCCTCAGGTTAAGCCTCAGATTTCGCCAAGATGATCGAACTGCTTATGGAGCAAAAGAAAGCCCAAAGCATACCTGTACTTGGGGGGGGGACCCCCCCCAACTTGGCCAACCCTGTACCCAAAATCATTTCCCCCCCCCCCAACCCCATACATGTAATTGGGGGGGGGGGGAAAGTGCTATGGGAACCCCCCCCCCCCCCAGAAATCGTCGACCATGTGGCTAGCCATTGGGCGACCGCCCCCTCAGGATTTTCCAATCCTATGGCTAGCCATATGGTAGCCCTAGAGACCCCCATACTTTTGGTCGGAAAAATACTGAAAAATGTTAATTTTTTGATGAAAAATGTCAATTTTTGAACTAAAAATAGTCAAAAACGTCAATTTTCTCGGCGCTTCGCGCCATAAATACATTTTTATCATTTTTTAGACAAAAATTACTACTTTTTGAACCGGTTTTCGGACATTTTTCATGAAAAAATCGAATTTTTTTTTCCTTCAGCGACCCCTCCCCCCAAAAATTTGGGAATTACTGACCCCCGGCCCCAAAAAAGTGGCCCAACCCCCCCCAGACCTCAGGACTCCGTTACATGTATGCCCAACCCCCCCCCCCCAGTTTGGAAAAAAAAATTTTCAAAAAAGTGTATGTTTTTTGGCCTTTTTTGGGAAAAATTTCGACTTTTTCCTACCCCCCCCCCCCCAACTGGTCGGAGATCTTACAGGTATGGCCCAAAGGGAACAAAAAAGACTCTAGTGCCAGTTGATCTTAGACCAACAAAAAGCCCAACAGGCCTGGATGAATTGTCTTCTTGTACAGAATGCCAGTGGTACAATGGGACCAACAACTGAGCCAAATGTGCCAACATTTCCGCCGTTGGACAAGACTCAAGACCATTGGCATACCTATCTTTCCTGACTCAATCAACACTCTGAAGTCCTCAAAGTTATTTATGATGGTAAAAAGAGAGCCTATTTCATTTCCTGGGTCAGTAAAAAATCTTGTGCTATATGGCACGATTATCAAATTTTTTTATACCATCACAAAGATTTGTGAACTGAAAACCATGTCTTGGCAAAAAATGCTAGCCATGTGCTCACTGCTTTTTTTTGCACGAGCTTTTTCACCACTTGACAAAAGATGTCAGTATTTTTTCGCCATTTTTGCCGCGCCGTTTTTTCCTCAAAAACCTACAGATCACAGATGCCTTATATATTTATGTTTTTTTGATCTTGTTTACATGAAAATATTTCTGGTGCTAGTAGTTTATCAAAAAATGAGAACAATTACACTTTATGAGTTTTAGATCAGGTAATCATAAAAATATTGAAAGAAATTGTTTTCAAGTGATCTGAAACATGAAAAACAGATTGCAGCAGAATTTGGCTTTAGCAAAAAACGAAAAAAACTTCGTCATTATACATGCACAGCATAGAAATTCCACTGGAGGTCAGCCATGACAGGAGATAGGATATACGTTTTTCCTTTCTTGACTACTAAAAGAAAGGTTTTCTAACACCCAACCAGCAAATTCTTGCACCTAAATTAGTCAAATATGTGAAAATATCCTTTATAGGCTGGTTTTAATGTTACTCCTTTGAAATTACATATGCTTTGTTCGGAAAAATTGTTAAACAACTGCATCATTTTCATTTTTATGACGTCTTTCTCTTCTTTTCTTCCTCATTTTTATCCATCATCTTTTTGATCGATGCTGGGTGCAGAATTCACTAAAGGTCAGCAAGAATCTGTGGGGCTCCAGAGCCCTGATGTCTGGGGGGGGGGGAGTCAGTGACTTTCACTGATTCTATAAAATTTTAGGGAAGGTGTCTCTGAAAAAAATCAATTTATCAAACAGAAAAGCCCAAAAATAGTTGAAAAAATGGTAATTTTTGCTTTAAATAACTGTAAAAATTTATTTTTGGCCTGCAGCGCCGAGAAATTTGACATTTTGAACTATTTTTTGGTCAAAAAGAAAGAAAGAAAGAAAGAAAGAAAGAAAGAAAGGAAGGAAGGAAGGAAGGAAGGAAGGAAGGAAGAAGAAAGAAAGGAAAGAAAGAAAGAAAGAAAGAAAGAAAGAAAGAAAGAAAGAAAGAAAGAAAGAAAGAAAGAAAGTAAGAAAGAAAGAAAGAAAGAAAGAAAGAAAGAAAGAAGAAGAAAGAAAGAAAGAAAGAAAGAAAGAAAGAAAGAAAGAAAGAAAGAAAGAAAGAAAGAAAGAAGAAGAAAGAAAGAAAGAAAGAAAGAAAGAAAGAAAGAAAGAAAGAAAGAAAGAAAGAAAGAAAGAAAAGAAAGAAAGAAAGAAAGAAAGAAAGAAAGAAAGAAAGAAAGAAAGAAAGAAAGAAAGAAAGAAAGAAAGAAAGAAAGAAAGAAAGAAAGAAAGAAAGAAAGAAAGAAAGAAAGAAAGAAAGAAAGAAAGAAATTCAATCTACAATGATTTTTCAGTGATTTATTGAGTTTTTATTGTGTGGGAAACTGAAGTTCAAAAATAGGTATAGCACGCAACCAAGAATTTGGTATCTTCCATCTTCAACCAGCAAGAGTTTCGATCGATGTCCTTTACTGGGCTGGTCATGTTCTAATCATTTTCCTAACAGCAAAAACATACACACACATAGGGGAGGGGGGAGGGCTCGGGGATTATCCCCAGGCTGGGCCTTAGGTCAGAGATTTACTGTTAGTCAATTTTTGCCAACCAGACTTCAGCTGTACAATTAGTGGTTGCATACATGCACTTGGTAAAGGATCCCAGGATAGAGAAAATGACCAAAATTGGTCCTTTAGTAATTTTTTTCCTAGAAATCAGGTATATAGTAATTTTCTTACTTTAGAATGAAATTTTATTGCCTTTTGTATTACTCAACTCAACTACTCAATTACTCAACAAGGTTGTTTGCTGAAATTAATCATAAACTGTGTTTTAAATTGATTTTTTATAATCAAATCTTTTCAAAATGTTTGTTGCATTTTACTTTGCCAAATTTTTGGCCTATTGGTAAATTTCTGCCAATTTTTTAGGGTAGGATAAATCCATACCCTGTATGCATGTATTAGTGGTTGCAAGTTTTTGTGGTTGTCTAATAAACAGGTTGCTATTGACAAATAACAACCCGTATATTAGACGACCACATTATTTACAAATCGATATTCACACTGAACATTAAAAGTGCCAGTCAGTAGAAATCACTGAACATCATGTTGGTACCTAAATGGTCTATTCCCAAGTGAGCAATTCCCAAGTGAGTGATTCCCAAGTGAGCGATTCTCAAGTGAGCAGTTGCCAAGTGAGCGAATTCCCAAGTGAGCAATTCCCATGTGAGTGATTCCCAAGTGAGCGATTCCCAATTGAGTGAATTCCCAAGTGAGGGAATTCCCAATTGAGCGATTCCCATTTGAGTGATTCCCAAGTGAGCGAATTCCCAAATGAGTGATTCCCATGTGAGCGATTCCCAATTGAGTGGATTCCCAAGTGAGCGGATTCCCAATTGAGGGATTCCCATGTGAGTGATTCCCAATTACGGGAATTCCAAAGTGAGCGATTCCCATTTGAGTGATTCCCAAGTGAGCGAATTCTCAGGTGAGCAAATTCCCAATTGAGCGATTCCCAATTGACTTAATTCCCAAGTGAGTGAATTTCCAATCGGGTGATTCCGAACAAGCGGCCGAGAATTAAATAATACTTTCATCATATTTTCCTTCTTTACCTAAAATTTTTCTTCATATATATTTCTTTTTTTCATTTTCTGGATGTATTGTTAACGTTTTCGTTTATGCATGCGTTAATGTTTTCATCTTTTGTCTTTGCTTTCTTTCCTTTTCGTTTTTCTTGTCATCTACTTTTTTCTTTTCTGCTCATGAATGAATACATTACAAGTTGTCATTTTAAATAACTGTGGTCTGTTGTATAATTCTAGTACAATTCGACATGCTTGAGTCTTTCATCGTTGTAAGTGTGAAAATCTTCATAAAAAACATAAACCGAAGAATACTGAAACAAACAAAACCTCAAGAGAAAGGAAACGTCGACAAAAATGAAGACATTAAGAATGAGTGAAAATAGGTGAGAAAGCATTAAAAAAAGAAAGAAAACATGAAGACAAATCCGGAGAGATTGAAAGCAAAAAACTAAGATGAAAACAATGAAGAAAAATCACAAAGGATAAAATTATGTAGAAAATAGAGTGTGCCGAATTGTATAAGAATTATACGGGGGACTATGCTTATTAAAAATAAGAACTTGTAATTTGTTTGTTTCATAAGCAAAAAAAGTTGATGAAGAAAAATGAAAGTTGAAGAAAGCAGAGACAAAAGATGAAAACATAAAAATATACATAAATGAAAACATTATCAATACACACAAAAAACGAGGAAAAAAATACACGCAAAGAAAGACATAAGGTAAAGACGGAAAATATGAAAAAAGGGTTACTATGTACATTCTCAATCACTCATTTGGAATCGCCCAATTGAGAAATTGCTCACTAGGGAACTCGCCCGATTGGGAATAGCTCAGATGGGAATTGCTCCCTTGGGACTCCGCTCACTTGGGAATTCACTCAATTTGGGAATCGCTCACATGAGAATCGTTCAATCGGGAATTCGCTCACTTTGGAATTCGTTCACATGGGAATCGCTCACATGGGAATCGTTTACTTGGGAATCCGCTCACTTGGGAATTCACTCAATTGGGAATCGCCCACATGGGAATTGCTCAATTGGGAATTCGCTCACTTGAGAATCACTCACATGAGAATACTCCTCCTAAATAAACTGTACTTTTATAAAATTAGGAAAAACATTTGCTACTCAACGATTTTGGGATTTATAGCTGGCCTGAAACTGGCACATGCACATGTATGAGCAAAAAGTTTATGTTTACGAAAGCCAAATTGTTAAAAGGACTGCAAAAATATTTTGTGAATAAGCAGGAAAAGTCTAGATTTTTTCGTCGAATATAAGTTTAAAAACAGTACATGATTAAAAATTTATTCAGAAAATGTTGATATTTAAATGCTGTGGGAGGGTCATACTATGTCAACTGTTCTGATAACAGAAATGGTCCATGCTTGAACATCTCAGATTTTGTTCAAAATTTTTGTTACTGTACACATATGTGCTAGGCTGTTACATAAAACTTCAGCTACTTTTTGCAGAGCCATACTCCATTAGAAGAACTCTATGTGCGAAAATCTGGTCAAATTTGACAAGTGCTTGTGCAATAACCGACTCATCAATTGATGTGAAATTTTTTGTACAAGCACAACATCCGACTCTGAACACAGCTACACTATGTAAATTGGATGAAAAATTTCAGTCTTTGTATTATTTGGATTGAAAGTAACATGAAAAATTTTTCGCGGAGTATTTGGATCAAACTTTAGCTATGTATAACTCTAGGACAAAATTAGCTAGTGCCTTAATTTTTAGAAGAAGACTGAGGGTCAGGGTGTAATGATGCTTCAGCAGTATCATAATTTTTGAGCAAGTATATCACAAGTTATTAGGTTCAATGTGAAGGGCTTAATTAAAAAATGCAAATTTATACTAATTTGCAAAGCCAAATTTTCCTATTGGGCCCACTTTACCACTTTCGGACTTTTCATTTTCTACTTTAGGAATCCAGTTGAAACAAAATGGTTTTTTTCCATATAAGGCTTTTATTTGCCTCAAAAGAACCTTATGCTTTACTATGTGCATGATGCCTGTTTCAGCATACAGATTCAAAGCTGGTCATGCTGATGTATAAATGATGACAACTAGGCTTTATCTAAAGTACATATGTAGGAAACGCTACAGTTTGCATTTTATTGAGTGTGTATGATGTGCAGGTACTGTTGTCAAGCTTCCAGAATTTTCTATATTGTATTCTAGAACGTGTCATATGATTCTTGTATCCCGAATTCGCAATGTGAGCAGCAATCTGACTATGATTTATCATTTGCTTTATCCATGCATCAGGCTTCAAACTAGTGCGTCGGATGATCAAATTTTGATCATCAATAAACTGTGAAACTACTGCATCCAATGATCGAACAATAGACAGCCCACTAATTAATTTCAGGCCATTCTTTCCATGGGTAAATCTGGTAATATGGCATGCAGAAATATTCAATCACATTACTCAATAGTGCATTGGCTGAGATATGAATCCACATTGTCAATATGCTCCATAGGATATCTATGTTCATCCATGTTCATGATTATTGAACAACCTGATAAGCTGGATGAGGATATTAATGGTAAAATGAACTGCAGTAGAATGCACGGTTAAAGCAAATAATAAATCATAACCAGATTTCAGCATATACATAGTTTTTTTAGCATTTTACAAGCCATGGCTTGTTGGACTGACAAAATGGCTTGTAGAATTTTTGTCCAACAAGCCAAAATGGCTTGTCAGAATTTTTTGAGTCATGTGTTTGATCATATCGGATACAGAAAAGATGCATTTTGGTGCATTTTTATAAGGTCATAATCTCACAATTTTCCGGCGCTTCGCGCCGGTTATAACTTGAATAAGCATCATTATTTATTTCCTGGTTCAGGCGCCGCATCTAACATGTCTACCTTCACTTATCATTTAATAGTTTTAATCATCTTAAACGTATTATCTCATGTTTTAATTGGTAATCTTCAATATTTTATCTTGATATTTAATGAAGATTCACATTTTTCCCTTGTGTCGGGGATGGACATAGTCTATCTCCAGCTTGCGAAGAAATAGCCAAAGTCGATGCGATTTGCATAGACACGGTGCATAAAAATGCCGGTCGTCTATGTTTTTTGGTCATTCTTTGATTATTGTTTGTTGTTATATTATAAGAAAATCGGCGGCCAAGTACTCTGCGTTGATACCACTGCT
>CAWUHX010000381.1:204101-249016 GCA_963922205.1 Romanomermis culicivorax
AATCACTGAACATCATGTTGGTACCTAAATGGTCTATTCCCAAGTGAGCAATTCCCAAGTGAGTGATTCCCCAAGTGAAGCGGATTCTCAAGTGAGCAGTTGCCAAGTGAGCGAATTCCCAAGTGAGCATTTCCCATGTGAGTGATTCCCAAGTGAGCGATTCCCAATTGAGTGAATTCCCAAGTGAGGGAAATCCCAATTGAGCGATTCCCATTTGAGTGATTCCCAAGTGAGCGAATTCCCAAATGAGTGATTCCCATGTGAGCGATTCCCAATTGAGTGTATTCCCAAGTGAGCGGATTCCCAATTGAGCGATTCCCATGTGAGTGATTCCCAATTACGGGAATTCCAAAGTGAGCGATTCCCATTTGAGTGATTCCCAAGTGAGCGATTCTCAGGTGAGCAAATTCCCAATTGAGCGATTCCAATTGACTTAATTCCCAAGTGAGTGAATTTCCAATCGGGTGATTCCGAACAAGCGGCCGAGAAATAAATAACACTTTCATCATATTTTCCTTCTTTACCTAAAATTTTTCTTCATATATATTTCTTTTTTTCATTTTCTGGATGTATTGTTAACGTTTTCGTTTATGCATGCGTTAATGTTTTCATCTTTTGTCTTTGCTTTCTTTCCTATTTCGTTTTTCTTATCATCTACTTTTTTCTTTTCTGCTCATGAA
Source organism: Romanomermis culicivorax (assembly GCA_963922205.1). Taxonomy (NCBI): domain Eukaryota; kingdom Metazoa; phylum Nematoda; class Enoplea; order Mermithida; family Mermithidae; genus Romanomermis; species Romanomermis culicivorax. The sequence goes on from CAWUHX010000381.1 coordinate 204,782, forward strand.
TGAATACATTACAATTTGTCATTTTAAATAACTGTGGTCTGTTGTATAATTCTAGTACAATTCGACATGCTTGAGTCTTTCATCGTTGTAAGTGTGAAAATCTCATAAAAAACATAAACCGAAGAATACTGAAACAAACAAAACCTCAAGAGAAAGGAAACGTCAACAAAATGAAGACATTAAGAATGAGTGAAAATAGTGAGAAAGCATTAAAAAAAGAAAGAAAACATGAAGACAAATCCGGAGAGATTGAAAGCAAAAAACTAAGATGAAAACAATGAAGAAAAATCACAAAGGATAAAATTATGTAGAAATAGAGTGTGCCGAATTGTATGAGAATTATAACGGGGGACTATGCTTATTAAAAATAAGAACTTGTAATTTGTTTGTTTCATAGGCAAAAAAAGTTGATGAAGAAAAATGAAAGTTGAAGAAAGCAGAGACAAAAGATGAAAACATAAAAAATACATAAATGAAAAAACATTATCAATACACACAAAAAACGAAGAAAAAAATACACGCAAAGAAAGACATAAGGTAAAGACGGAAAATATGAAAAAAGGGTTACTATGTACATTCTCAATCACTCATTTGGAATCGCCCAATTGAGAATTGCTCACTAGGGAACTCGCCCGATTGGGAATAGCTCAGATGAGAATTGCTCCCTTGGGACTCCCGCTCACTTGGGAATTCACTCAATTTGGGAATCGCTCACATGAGAATCGTTCAATCGGAATTCGCTCACTTTGGAATTCGTTCACATGGGAATCGCTCACATGGGAATCGTTTACTTGGGAATCCGCTCACTTGGGAATTCACTCAATTGGGAATCGCCCACATGGGAATTGCTCAATTGGGAATTCGCTCACTTGGGAATTCACTCAATTGGGAATCGCTCACATGAGAATCTGCTCACTTGAGAATCGCTCACTAGGAAATCGCTCACTTGAGAATCACTCACATGAGAATACTCCTCCTAAATAAACTGTACTTTTATAAAATTAGGAAAAACATTTGCTACTCAACGATTTTGGGATTTATAGCAGGCCTGAAACTGGTACATGCACATGTATGGAGCAAAAAGTTTATGTTTACGAAAGCCAAATTGTTAAAAGGACTGCAAAAATATTTTGTGAATAAGCAGGAAAAGTCTAGATTTTTATCGTCGAATATAAGTTTAAAAACAGTACATGATCAAAAATTTATTCAGAAAATGTTGATATTTAAATGCTGTGGGAGGGTCATTCTATGTCAACTGTTCTGATAACAGAAATGGTCATGCTTGAACATCTCAGATTTTGTTCAAAATTTTTGTTACTGTACACATATGTGCTAGGCTGTTACATAAAACTTCAGCTACTTTTTGCAGAGCCATACTCCATTGGAAGAACTCTATGTGCGAAAATCTGGTCAAATTTGACAAGTGCTTGTGCAATAACCGACTCATCAATTGATGTGAAATTTTTTGTACAAGCACAACATCCGACTCTGAACACAGCTACACTATGTAAATTGGATGAAAAATTTCAGGTCTTTGTATTATTGGATTAGAAAGTAACATGAAAAATTTTTCGCGGAGTATTTGGATCAAACTTTAGCTATGTATAACTCTAGGACAAAATAGCTAGTGCCTTAATTTTTAGAAGAAGACTGAGGGTCAGGGTGTAATGATGCTTCAGCAGTATCATAATTTTGTGAGCAAGTATATCACAAGTTATTAGGTTCAATGTGAAGGGCTTAATTAAAAAATGCAAATTTATACTAATTTGCAAAGCCAAATTTTCCTATGGGCCCAGTTTACCACTTTCGGACTTTTCATTTTCTACTTTAGGAATCCAGTTGAAACAAAATGGTTTTTTTTCCATATAAGGCTTTTATTTGCCTCAAAAGAACCTTATGCTTTACTATGTGCATGATGCCTGTTTCAGCATACAGATTCAAAGCTGGTCATGCTGATGTATAAATGATGACAACTAGGCTTTATCTAAAGTACATATGTAGGAAACGCTACAGTTTGCATTTTATTGAGTGTGATGATGTGCAGGTACTGTTGTCAAGCTTCCAGAATTTTCTATATTGTATTCTAGAACGTGTCATATGATTCTTGTATCCCGAATTCGCAATGTGAGCAGCAATCTGACTATGATTTATCATTTGCTTTATCCATGCATCAGGCTTCAAACTAGTGCGTCGGATGATCAAAATTTGATCATCAATAAACTGTGAAACTACTGCATCCAATGACGAACAATAGACAGCCCACTAATTAATTTCAGGCCATTCTTTCCATGGGTAAATCTGGGTAAATATGGCAATGCAGAAATATTCAATCACATTACTCAATAGTGCATTGGCTGAGATATGAATCCACATTGTCAATATGCTCCATAGGATATCTATGTTCATCCATGTTCATGATTATTGAACAACCTGATAAGCTGGATGAGGATTTTAATGGTAAAATGAACTGCAGTAGAATGCACGGTTAAAGCAAATAATTAAATCATAACCAGATTTCAGCATATACATAGTTTTTTTAGCATTTTACAAGCCATGGCTTGTTGGACTGACAAAATGGCTTGTAGAATTTTTGTCCAACAAGCCAAAATGGCTTGTCAGAATTTTTTGAGTCATGTGTTTGATCATATCGGATACAGAAAGATGCATTTTGGTGCATTTTATAAGGTCATAATCTCACAATTTTCCGGCGCTTCGCGCCGGTTTATAACTTGAATAAGCATCATTATTTATTTCCTGGTTCAGGCGCTGCATCTAACATGTCTACCTTCACTTATCATTTAATAGTATTAATCATCTTAAACGTATTATCTATTGTTTTAATTGGTAATCTTCAATATTTTATCTTGATATTTAATGAAGATTCAAATTTTTCCCATTGTGTCGGGGATGGACATAGTCTACTCTCCAGCTTGCGAAGAAATAGCCAAAGTCGACGCGATTTGCATAGACACGGTGCATAAAAATGCCGGTCGTCTATGTTTTTGGTCATTCTTTGATTATTGTTTGTTTTTATATTATAAGAAAATCGGCGGCCAGTAGGCCATATATTATAATATTATTTTTATATTATTTTGTGAGTGTTCGCCCGAAATACAACGACCCCCGGCCGGACAGTTAGCGGATTACTCGCAGCGGAGGGAACGCAGGTTAGACCCCAGATTTCTGGAGTGCCACCCAGCGCGCAAGTCTACATTTACAACTCAGTTCTCGGCCTGACTTCTAGGTTTGCCCCTGGTTTTGAAGTTACTTGAGCTCAGAGAGTTATTTTATCTTCTGCAGTCTTTGGACGAAAGCAGGAGATCTTTGTTGATTTTGAGGACTGACCGAACTGTTGCAAACTTATTCTACCTAAGGTTTCGGCCTGATTAGGTGAATTAGTGAGTGACTGATTAGGTCTATTTTTGATACCAATCCATTTATTACATTTCTCAATTCCAACACCAAGTCTCATTTCAACACTTGACACATTTTTTGAGAAAGATCAATACGTCAAGTCTGTAAACTTTTTGAAGCGATTATTCCTTTCTTAACGTAAAATCAATTCAAAAGATTCGTGGAAGTAGTTTTCGGAAATTTCTACTCTTCTTACGCATATCTTTTCGGCCAAGTTCATGAGAGTGTGAGAATAAATTAATGGTTTTAAAATTTTTCAAACATAAAATTCTAGAAATTACGACCTCTGAACAGAAAATTCGAATCTGATTCTTGAAATAAGTGTTTGGAAAATTGATTTCCCAGCATCGCAGAATGTCAATACCCAAAAAATTTTCCGGCGTTTCAGGCAGGGAAGATTAATAGCCTTTTTGGGCTCTAACTTGTCATCATAGAGGATTTAACCGCCGATTTCTCATGTAATTCAAAGTCACTATGTTCTTGAATAGTTGGCTGGAAAATTTGTTCCACAATGCTTGTAGATTCGACTTCGATCAAACTCAAAAATTTCAAATGTTTCCTGAATTTTAATGAATTAACGGCTCTAAAATGTTATTGAATAAATGTTGAATGACATCTCTGTTTTGATCGATTGCCGTGATGATACATTTCTTTAAAAAATAACCTAGTATTGGAATTTATTCACGTATACTGATATTATAAAAATTGGCTCGTAAAAATTTGGAATGGCTTGTAAAATTTTAGGTGAACAAGCCACTTGGCTTGTGACTCGTAGGTCAAAAAAAACCCTGTTCATACATATACTGTGAACTCAGGATACAAGAATCATATGGCACATTCTAGAATACACCAGAAAATTCTGGAAGCTTCTGGTGAACGCAGAGTGACGCACTCAAATAAAATGCAAACTGTAACTTTTCCTACATATGTACTTCGGATAAAGTGTAGTGGTCATCGATTATACGACATCAGCATGATCTGCTTCGAAACTGTATGCTGAAACAGATTACACGCACATAGTAAAGCATAAGGTTGTTTTGAGGCAAATATAAACCTTATATGTAAAAAAACCATTTGTCTCAACTGGATTCCTGAAGTGGAAAATGTGCTCTTTCAAATGGTGGTAAAAGTAAAAAGATCGAAGGTGTGCCCAACAGGAAAATTTGGATTCAAAAATTAGCATAAATTTGATTTTTTATGAAGCCTTTTTCTCATTAACTTGCGTCTTATTCCGCCAAAAAACCGGCATTTTTTGTAAAAAGTTTCGAGCTATGACCTGCCTAAAATAAATATTTAAGTGAGTTTACATGAGCCAAGCAAGAGAATAATTCAATGGCATAACCTTTATTTCCCATATTTCTTTGACGACATAGAACAACCTAATTTTGATATAACAAGTAAATCAAACAGTAAACTTTGATAAAAAGATAACAATGAAAACTAAAATTTAAAACTGATTCTAAACAGCTGAAAATCTGACACCGAGGTATGAACTTGACCACAGGGCTTTTTTTCTGCAAAGGCCAGGTTCCAGTGTGCAACTTGGGGAGAAATTTCGATTGCAGAGATAAATTTTTGGTTGTTCACTCTAAAATCAATAAATTAGCTTAATTTTATCGTAAAAACCACCAAAAGCTAGTTTTCTACTATTTCATTCGATTCGCGTCGGTTTTAGGCTTTTAAAGCCAAATTTTCTGAGTTTTGAAGAGAAAATGAAAAAATTGGTATGGGTAACTTATTCGGCACCCAGCGCCGGAAATTTTTATGAGATTTTAATATTCCGCTGGAAAATGAACATTTCCCACTTTTATTTCCTAGACAGAAGGTTTAATTTTTCAGTTAATTCAATGAATTTTCAGTCGGACAGACTACAATTCAAAAACTACGGAAGCAATAAAGAACTTTGATTCTTCAACCAGAAAGAATTCCCACTTGGACTCAAAATGTTTCAAACACACAAATGTCAAAATCTTATTAAAGGTCGCAAAAAGTCGTCGGTAAAATTTGGCCTGAAACCTTTCGGCCGTTTCCAGTCTGTTTCTAGTATAAAAAAATTTTTTGCCATTGGCACAAAGATTTTTGGCCTCCTGTGCCAATCAGTGTTTTTTTTGCTCAAAACTTTTTGCCCCATTTGAGGAAAACCCCCCAAAAAAAAGTTCCTCATGAGGAAAAATCAATTTTTTTAGTTTCCTTGCTTAAAAATCGCTCAAAATCATTTCTGATGTGATTTCTGAACGTTTCTCATAAACCTGCATCTTATTCCGCCAATAAACCGACATTTTTTTGCAGAAAGACTCGAGCTATGACCTGTTTGTAGATGAATATTTAAGTGAGTTTACATGAGCAAGAGAATAATTCAACAGCATAACCTTTATATCCTATATTTCTTTGACGACATAAAACAACCTAATTTTGACATAACAAGTAAATCAAACAGTAAACTGTGATAAAAAGATAACAATGAAAAATAGAATCTTAAAACTGATTCTGAATAGCTGACAATCTGACATTAAGGTATGAACTGAACAACAGAGCTTTTTTCTGCAAAAGCCAGGTTCCAATGTGCAACCTGGGGAAAAATTTTGGTTGCACAGATAAATTTTTGGTTGTTCACTGTAAAATCAATAAATTAGCTTAATTATCGGAAAAAAAACCAAAAGCTGGTTTCTTTTATTTCATTCGATTCGCGTCCGCTTCAGGCTTTTGAAACCAATTTTTTTTAATTTTGAAGGGAAAATGGAAAGATTGGTGTGAGTAACTTGTTCGGCGCCTAGTGCCAAAAATTTTTCTGAAATATTGATATTCTAGAAAGTTAGAAAATGAACCTTGACAGCTTTTATTTCCTAGACAGAAAGTAATTTTTCAGTGAATTCATATTCAATGAATTTCCAGTCGGGCAGACTACAATTCAAAAACTAGGGAAGCAACCAAGAATTTTGATTCTTCAACCAGCAAGAATTCCCACTTGAACTCGAAAAGTTTTAATCACACTAATGTCAAAACCTTTTTTAAAGACCGCAAAAAGACTTTGGGAAAATAAACCGAGAAAAATCTTGCTTTCCGTAAAAATCTAAGAAAACGACACAGGATCAAACATTTATTCATAATATATTGATAATTAGAAGCTATAAGCATTAGCTGGAATGAAATTTTTTAACCGCGCATTGGAATAATGAAGAAAAAGTATTAAATAATTAAAATTTGGCGCGAAGCGCCGGAAAATTTCGAAAATTTTCGGTTTTATAACGCGTAAAATGCACACTGTTTTTTTCCACATTTTCACTATGATGTGGAAAAAAATCTGGAATGTGGAAAGAAATTTTGAGGTCTTTCCACAAATGTGGAAGAAAAATTTGGGGTTTTCATATTGAAAAGATGCATTTTGGTGCATTATAGGAGGTCCAAACTTTAATAATCATCATTATTTATTAAGTAGCTCAGGCGCGGCTTTTATCATGTCTACTACCTTCATTTATCACTCAATCTATAATAGTTTTCATCATCTTAAACGTAGTATCTCAGGTTTTGATTGGTAATCTTCAATATTTTATCATAATATTTAATGAAGATTCGCATTTTTTCCTTTTGAGAAAGATCAATACATCAAGTCTCTATGCTTTTTGATACGATTATTTCTTTGCTAACGTAAAATCAATTCAAAAGCTTCATGGAAATATCTTTCGGAAATTTATACTCTTCTTACTCATATATTTTCGACCAAGTTCATGAGAGTTCACAAATAAATTACGGATTTTAAAATTTTTCAAGTAAAAGTCTAGAAATTACGACTTTTAAACACCAAATTGGAATCTAATTTTTGAAATAAATGGTCGGAAAATTGATTTTCCAGCATCCCAGAATGTCAATATACCCAAAAAATTTACCGGCGCTTAGCGCCGGAAAGATTACTATCTTTTTTGGGCTTTCACTTTTCATCATAGAGGACTTGACCATCGATTTTTCGTGTAATTCACGTCAATTATGCTCTTGGATAGTTTGCAAGAAAAATGGTTCAACAATGCTCGTAGATTAGGCTTTAAAGTCGAACATTTCAATTTTTTCTTCAATTTTAATGAATTAACTTCTCTAAAAACACCGGAAGGCTCGAAAAAGCTCAAGAACAGTGCGATAAAGCGTCTGTGAACATTTTTAAACGAAAAAACGAGGATTTTGAGACGAAAAAAATTTTTTCCACATGTGGAAAAAAATTTGACTCCTTTCCACATTTGTGGAAAGAAGTTCGTGGAAAAAAACAGTGAAAATCAGCGTTTTTTTGTGTACGGACATTTGTGCCAATTGGCACAAAGGGCCAAAAAAATTCGTGCGAATGGCACAAAAATTTTTTTTTCATTCTAAAAATATACTGAAAACCTATAAAAAGTTTTAATATGCTAAAAGTTTGATAAAAACATAACTAAAGATACTTTCGCCGCACTAATTTGAATAAAAATCGTGCCAACTCTATTTTATCTAAGCACGTCAGGGCGATAAGAAGAACTGATTGAAAAAGCAGTTCATACGATTCGAAAAGAAATCGGATGATGCTGCGAGATTTCGCATACTTTTATATATAATTTTTCAGGCATTTCATATTTTCCTTAAATTTTAGAACGAATTTCTTCTTAACACCGAATTAAATTAAGAGTGTCCATAATTGCTTTCTCCTGAATAAACTAAGCCCAAAGTCGCGTCGCGTAAATTTCTGGTTGAAAAATTGCGCCAACAAAGTCAATTTTTCTGTTCGAATCAAACACCAAAAATAAAAATTTCGGTTTGCAACCACACTGAATGAACAGTGAAAGTTAACCATATCTATTCATTTTTCAGTCAATGACAATCTCAGTTTGTTGCACTTTGCGATCATACAAATATACTATTCGAACACAATTCTCTCAGGTTCTATATAATCAAATAAAAGCATACCTGCAAGACCTCCGCCGACCAGTTGGGGGGGGGGGGTAAATCCGAAATTTGGGGGGAGGGCATACCTGTACTTGGAGGGTTGGGGGGGACCCCCCCAACTTGGCCAACCCTGTACGCAAAATCATCCCAACCCCCCCCCCCAGTTTGGAAAAAATTTAAAAAATTTGCAAAAAAGTGTATGTTTTTTGACTTTTTTCTAACCCCCCCCCAACTGGTCGGAGGTCTTACAGGTATGGGGGAGGGGGTCGAAAAAAGTCGAATTTTTCCGAAAAAGTCTAAAAAAACATAACACTTTTTTTGCAATTTTTTTTTATTTTTTGGTGATTTTGGGTGGTAATGGTTGGCCAAGTTGGGGTTGGGGGTCCCCACCCCAGGTACAGGTATGAATAAAAGTAAACCAATTTTACATTTATTGGCTCGGCGCGGAGCGCCGAGAAAATTTTGCGTTTTCATCCCCAAGGAAATTCAGCTGTCGACCAGTCAAAAAATTTGTGCCAATTGGCACAAACGCCCAAAATTTTTTGTGCCGTTCCAAATTTTTTTGTGCCAAAAACCATGTTTTGGCACAATAAAACACTGGCGAAAATGCATCTCCAGACAGGAAACCATCAAAAAAATTTTCCTCAAAGTCCTTAATTTAAAAAAAAGGCCCTCAAAAAGCGTCGGTCGAGAAAAAAAACTGTGGTGCCAATGTTCGTCCCGTTCGTGCACAAAAAAATCATTGTTCACGTATAATACAGTTAAATATTACCTGCGCACAAGATGTGCTATCAACGGTTGCACTTCATCACTTCGCACGAAAACAACACAACCCGCACTCATGAAGATGTTCTCGGCAAATCAGCCGGAAAATATCGTCTTCGGCGACAGAGTTGATTTTTTTTCCATGAAATAGTGAACCTTACCGAATCATTTATTTTTCATGAGAACTGATAAACTATTTTCTCGCCAAACTAAAAAACTAAACTCAACAAAACAATAGATTAAACCTAAAGAGCAATATGTTGAAGTTAGTAACAGCGGAAAAAACTCGTAACGATTCCAGACATGAATATTATCATGAATGACCAGGTGATAAAACTCTACGAAAACTAACCCAATCAAATATGCAATTTCCAGCCACGAAAACAAACCTTCCCTAAAAATACTCAATTTGTTGATGGTCATGCTATTACAAAATAAGAAATATAATGAAACAAGCAAAATTTTGATGATCGATTCGAATTGCGTGAAAAATAACGGCAACAAACTAGCATTGGCAATTGTATTCAATAAAATTGAAATTTTTGCATATTTCGGATCGAAACTGAGCAAAATTATAGGCAGCGAGCACAGCAGTACGGCTTTTTCGTGAACGTGCCACCCAAACATAAAGCTCAGGAATCCGCAAATGATCAGTAACTTTAAAAACGAATCCTGCCGATTATGTTTCACTAAAACTTGATAACAAAAAGGCAAAATACTCAAAATCGTTAATATGAAGCAAAAAATTGGTGAAACATTCGGTAACAAGACGTGTTCGAATTCTTGTACCAAACCCGTCGTATATCCAGGCGTGATACGAAAATCTTCCCCAGAAAATTTCGCGAAAAGTTTATAAATTGCGAAATCAGCGCCGTTATACAAGGCCCAAAAATTCGGCGCCCAGTAAGCGTGGGTCAAGCCTCTTTTGAAGGGAAAGAGACGCCTCAAGAGTTGGAAAAACTGTTCTTTAGAACTGAATGGTAAAAATGACGAAGCAAAAACTAGGCTAATGACCAATGCCAGTTTACTTATATTTACGAAATTTGCACTTTTCGGGGTCAACGTGCCGTTGAAACAATAATTCTTCAAGAAATATACTACGTAGGCCGGCGCCAGATACAAAAATATATGCTTAAAATTCAGCAGAATGCAAAACCAGAACGCCCCTGTCAAAAGTTTTCCTTCGCGAGTTTTTTGGATGGACAACAGTAAAAATCCGAAAAGCATCGCGTTGTATTGAAAATGTAGTACGTCCAATAATAATAACCCGACATGGAATAGAAAGTATAGAAAGTTTAGTCCCCAAGTAGACAAATCAGACGTAGTTTTGCAGCATAAAAACGCCGCTACAAAATAAAAGCATAAATTAAGTACGACAGTCGTACGTTGAAAATATATGGTCCGTAAACTAGAATAGGAATCAGCGCTAATTTCTACCATTTTAGGTTCGACCAAGACGGCTATTTTGGATAAGATAAATTCGAAGTAGGCAAAATACGGTGGATAATCCAGCGTCCATTGTGAGGTATTTTCGAAATACCATAGATCGACCGGTAAATTATAAGTTACGGCTAGCCAATTCCGATGCACCTGCAGAACGCAAAAACTACTCAGGAACTAGCTTCAGTTATGCAAATTATAGTGACTTTAGTCGACTCCATTAAAAATAATCTGATTTAAAGCTAAATCTTCTTCGTGAACACGGACCAATAACTCGTCAGCAGACAGCATCGATCAACGCTTTTTAGTTTAAAAATGATGTATAGCGTAAAAATGGCGCTTTCTGATCGATTTTTACCAGAGTGCCCCATGGGGAGGGGCATGAGGGGGGTATTACCCCTACCTAAAGTCATTAAAATCGATCACTGGCTGCCTAATTTTGAGACAAAGTGACGTATTTAGTGGACATTTAGCTACACTACCCCAGCAAATTTTCAATTTTACCCCTACCTGAAAAATCTGACCTTGGGGACCTCTGATTTTGACTCTAAGATTAGAAAGTCGACATTTCCTTGCCGTTGATTTCCGGCCTACTAGGGGAGGGGGAGATGCTGTCGACTTCATCGGCTGGGGCTATTGTGGCCCCCATACCAAAGCTGGGCAATGTGCTGATGTTTTCAATCGGCTAGACAGTGCCGTCTATCAGGTAGAAATCGACCATTCTCCTAAATCAACGTAGTAAACAGCCTGAAAGCCATATGATTGGTAAAACAGAAAAAATCATAGGTGTAATGGGACGAAGTGCCACAGGAACCCGGCTAGCCAGATAATGACCGTGTGGGGTGGCATATTTTGAAAATATCAGGTCCGGCTCAAAAATTTAAAGAATATCGGGCTCGGGTTCAACAAAATAATCGGGTGATTCCGGGTCATGTTTCGGATCCGGTTACCTGATACATCTCTAGTATCGGGTAGCATATCGAGTCCAGGTCCGAGTCCAAAATTTTAAGAATATCCAGTTCGGGTCCGACGAAATTATAGGGTAATTTTGGGTCTTACATAGGGTCAGGACCCGATACATCTATAGTGACCTCCTGAAAATATGCCAATCATATGGCTCACAGGCTGTTTACTCCGCTAATTCTTTCTCAAATTACTCAAGGACCACGTTTCGTTTTTCCCTAACAGTTGAGTTTTTCCACATGACTTAAGCAGTCTCTAAAATTAACTAATGCAGTACATTTTCAACAAAATGGAAACCCAAAAGATCATTTTTTCAAACCGACCAACCACAGCGAGAAATCGACCACTCAATAATAATCATTTTTCGAAACACTGAGTACATTACGAACTAATTTTTTTAAATTGGCATGCCCTGTATAACACTTCCCAAAAATAGAGTACCAATAAGTCATTTTTCTCCGATATCATCTAACCAGTGAGTCATTTTTACCACCAGGACTCATAGCTTTCTTTTTAGCATTTTACAAGCTTGTTGGACTGACAAAATGGCTTGTAGAATTTTTGTCCAACAAGCCAAAATGGCTTGTCAGAATTTTTTGAGTCATGTATTTGATCATATCGGATACAGAAAAGATGCATTTTGGTGCATTCTAGTAGGTTATGATCTCACAATTTTCCGGCGCTTCGCGCCGGTTATAACTTAAATAAGCATTATTATTTATTTCCAGCTCAGGCGCTGCTTCTAGCATGTCTACCTTCACTTATCATTTAATGTTTAATAGTTTTAATCATCTTAAACGTATTATCTCATGTTTTAATTGGTAATCTTCAATATTTCATCTTGATATTTGATGAAGATTCACATTTTTCCTTTGACACATTTTTTGAGAAAGATCAATACGTCAAGTCTGTAAACTTTTTGAAGTGATTATTCCTTTCTCAACGTAAAATCAATCCAAAAGCTTCATGGAAGTAGTTTTGGAAACTTCTACTCTTCTTGCTCATATCTATTTGGCCAAGTTCATTAGAGTGTGTGAATAAATTAATGGTTTTAAAATTTTTCAAACATAAAATTCCAGAAATTACGACCTTAGAACAGAAAATTCGAAACTAATTCTTCAAACAAGTGGTTGGAAAATTGATTTTCCAGTATCGCAGAATGTCAATTCAATACCCAAAAAAATTTTCCGGCGTTTCAGGCAGGGAAGATTAATAGCTTTTTTGGGCTCTCACTTGTCATCATAGACGACTCAACCGTCGATTTCTCATGTAACTCAAAGTCATTATGTTCTTGGATAGTTTGCTGGAAAATTTTTTCCACAATGCTTGTAGATTAGACTTCGATCAAACTCAAAAATTTCAAATGTTTCCTGAATTTTAATGAATTAATGGCTCTAAAATGTTATTGAATAAATGTTGAATGACATCTCTTTTTTGATCGATTGCCGTGATGCTCAATATATACATTTCTTTAAAAAATAACCTAGCATTGGAATTTATTCACGTATACTGATATTATAAAATTGGCTCGTAAAATTTTGGAATGGCTTGTAAAATTTTAGGTCAACAAGCCACTTGGCTTGTGGTATTCTGCTCAAAAGCAAGAAACTTACTTCGAAATCGGTCGACCGATAAGAATAAAATAGTATGACTGACAAACATACTGTCACGCAACATAGTGATAAAATTCTGCGTTCATCGAATTCGGCCATTATTCTGGAAAATTACACATCATAAGCATATTTATACCGAAAAATAAAATGCACTGCCGCCTTTTTTCACCCAATGCTGTTGAACTTCGTTTAGGGTGGCCATTAGATTGACGAAATTAAACGCACGGTTATTTTCACAAAATATTCCTGGTTTTTCAAATAGGTAAACCATGTTTTTGCATAGCAAATTTTACTAAATAATTATCTAAAATGCTTCAAAAACATCATTTTGTCGGTTTAAAATACACTACAATTGTTTTTTTTTTTCGGATGAAAGAAACACTGTCTTTTTTGCAAGGAACTCTTTTCTATTCGATAGAAGGAGCCAAAACTTTTTAACCATTTTTCCGCACACTGTACGAAATGCGTAAAATGGCCGAAAATTGTAGCTTCCCGAGAAAATTTTTAAAGGCTGTATCCATACATGTTACGGAGCCCCGAGGTCTGGGGTGGGGGTTGGGCCACTTTTTTAGGGCCGGGGGTCAGTAATTCCCAAAATTTTGGGTGGAGGGGTCTCTCAAGAAAAAAAAATTCGATTTTTTCACGGAAAAAATGCGAAAAATAGTTCAAAAAATGGTAATTTTTCCCTAAAAAGACCGAAAAAATGTATCCATGGCGCGAAACGCCAAGACAATTCACATTTTTCCCCATTTTTCGTTAAAAAATTGACATTTTTAATCAAAAAATTGACATTTTTGAGTATTTTTCCGACCAAAAGTATGGGGGTCCCAACGGCTACCCTATGGCTAGCCATTGGATTGGAAAATCCTGGGGGGCGGTCGCCCAATGGCTAGCCATATGGTCGACGATTTCTGGGGAGGGGGTTCCCATAGCACTTCCCCCCCCAATTACATGTATGGCTGTATCTGTTCTTCCAACTCAACGACATTATTCAGAATTATGGAGTAAAAAATAATTGCTGCTGATAGGCCTGTAGCCGGGAATTTTTTTCGGGGGAGGGCACACATTTTTTTACTTAATTTACTGTAAAATTTTATATCTGACTAGACTTTTCTTGAAGAAAAAAGCGTGTGAGAAGCATACATGCACAGCATAGAAATTCTGCGGGGGGTCAGCTAGGACAGGGGGTGGAATACAAATTTTTTTTTGTTCCTGATAACGAAAAAAGATCTTCGATAGGTCTTATAATATCCAAGCAGCATATTCTTTATTTTATATTAGTCAGATATGGGAAACTATTTGCCTATACTGCACTTTTTAAAGTTTTAATGTTACTTTTGTGGACTTCAAGTATGCTTTATTTAGAAAAATTGTTACAGCATCATTTCTATTTTTATGATGACTTTCTCTTCTCACTTGCTCATTTTCCTTTGTCATCTTCTGGATCATTGCTGGGGTGCTCAAATCTGCTGGGGGTCAATCAAAGTCTGCTGGGGGTCAAAACTCCCCCAAAACCCCCCACGTGCATGTATGGTGAGAAGGTACCTTTCGTTTTTTGACACTTTGAAAATTTAGGAGGGGGCATGGCCCCCCAACATCCCTGCATATAGCCCTGGCTGCTGACATTCCTGTAATCAGAGCTGAGCTCAAGCTTTAAAGACTTGAAAAAATTTTTGATAGAATATTTGGAAAAAACTTCATATAACAACGTCAAATACTTGGACGCAATATCGAAAATAGACTGATTACACCACGAAATGATTCTAAGTGGTGAAAATTATTGGATGCTAACCAGTTTTTTTATTTGTACTTTACAAACGAAATGGTCCAGAGTACAAACGAAAATTTTGGTTTCGTTTGTACTGGTACAAACAAAGTTTTTAGGGCAAAAAAATTTTCTGACACTCAACAGCCATCAGTATCAATAATGGACTTGTTTTTTATGCGTCCCCATCGATAACGACGTACTAGCAGCTGTAGCATAATAAAAGCTTTTTGTGGAGTATTTCACTAGTGCATGTTCTGTCATGATCAAGTGTTTTATGTGTCTGAATTCATAGCCTTCCTATGGGTCTCTTGAAAATAGCCAACGTATTTCACAGCATGTTTGTTGCATTTTATAACAATGAATGCTCTTTTTTAGCAATTTTTCGCCAATTTTGGAGTACAAACGGTTTTTGAGAGGTCGTTTGTACCAGAACAAATGGACCGAGTACAAAAAAACACTGATGCCAACTAGCAAGTGAAGTAGACATGCAAATGCTCGCGTCTGACCTGGATTATAAGAAACAATTATCAAAATACCAAGGTGCTATGCCCTGCTATACTTCGACGGCCAGCGCCGGCCGGCGCGGGATGAAATATTTTTAAGCCGGCGCCGGCCGTCACCGGTTGCAAATTTTTGCAGCTATACTTCATCCGGTGCCGGCCGTGAGATACCTACTGCAAACCTACGAAAAAATGATAAACCACCAAGATGCATTTTTCGCACCATAATTCATATGTTATAACATACGCGACGGCTAGTGACCATACATGCATGTGAGGGGTTTTGGGGGGGGGTTTGACCCCCAGCAGATTGACCACCCCAGCAATGATCCAGAAGATGACAAAGGAAAATGAGCAAGTCAGAAGAGAAAGTCATCATAAAAATAGGAATGATGCTGTAGTTGAACAATTTTTCTAATTAAAGCATACTTGAAGTCCAAAAAAGTAACATTAAAACTTTAAAATGTGCAGTATAGGCAAATAATTTCCCATATCTGACTAATATAAAATAAAGAATATGCTGCTTGGATATTACAAGACCTATCGAAGATCTTTTTTCGTTATCAGGAACAAAAAAAAATTTGTATTCCACCCCCTGTCCTAGCTGACCCCCTGCAGAATTTCTATGCTGTGCATGTATGCTAGTGACGGTTCAGAAATTCCGATTGAATCGAAATTGACAACCGGCGCCGGCCGTCATCATATAGCAGCTCGAAACCGGCGCCGGCTATGAGCTGCTATTCTTCTAACAGTGACGGACGGCGCCGGGCGAAGTATAGCAGGGCCTTAAAACAGATGAATGCATATTAAAAATAATTTCTCATAAATTCATCTGCTATTAACATTTCTGTAATTCTGATTAGAGATATTAGAGATTGTTTTGCACAAGGTTTCAAAATGGGCAACTTGGGGGAAATTAGGGTTGCACAAAAAAATTTTTGGTTGCTCATTCTGAAATCAATAAATCCGCTTAATTTTATCCGAAAAACCATCAAAAGATAGTTTTCTTCTATTTCATTCGATTCGGGTTGGTTTTAGGCTTTTAAAATCCAATTTTCTGAGTTCCAGAGAAACAATGAAAAAGTTGGTATGAGTAATTTGTTCGGCGCGTAGCGCCGAAATTTTTTCTTAATTTTAATACTCTAGAACGCTAGAAAACGGATCTTTTCAAGTTTTATTCCCTAGACAGAAGGTTTAATTTGTCAGTGAATTCAATGAATTTTCAGTCGGACAAACTAAAGTTTAAAAACTAGCAGAGTTTTTTTTTCATTTTTTCTCGACAGGCCAATGGCTCCTAGGGTCAAAATTTGGTACTGTTCCATTATACCCCCGCCACCAATTTTTTTACTTTTGGCTTAGGCTTAGGCTTAGGCTATAGTGGCAGATGACTGCCCATTTGATTCTATGCTACGCGATATTGCTCTTTTTATGTCACCCGAAAATTAGTATTTTATTATGATTAAAGTAAGTGTTTTTACACGAGCCTGTGGTCGAGTGGATGGAACATCAGTCTTCGAGTCCCAAGGTGTTTTGGGTAGGAGGTACGAATCCAACCAGAAAAAAAATTTGATTAAAATAAGGTCTTCAGTAAGAAAAAAAATTGGTGGCGGGGGTATAATAGAACAGTACCCAAAATTTTACAGGCCAATCCGAATTTCGACAAGCCAAAACTAAAAAGTTTGTAAACAAATGTGGGAGTATGAAAACAATGTTTTTTCAACAAATTTATTCAGAAACACTCTTCAAAATCACGGTGGAGGCCCACATACATAACAGATCAATCATCTTGAATACACTCTCAATCAAGGCTCACATATAGAGCAGCCATTCAAATCAATCATCAGGGTTATCTTTGCAGAAGCCAGGTTGCAATATGCAACTTGGGGAAAAAATTTGGCTGCATAGATACATTTTCAGATCCTCGCACTAAAATTGATAAATTTGCTTAGTTTCATCAGAAAAATGATTAAAAGTTACTTATCTTGTATTTCATTCACTTCACGTCAGTTCCAGACTCGACTGAATTTCCTGAGTTTTGGAGGAAAAATCAAAAGGCTTACTAAAGTAAGTAACTTGTTCAGCGCCTAGCCCCGAAAAATTTTGATTTCGAGTCCTCTAGAACGTCAGAAACTTAAAATTTTCAGCACATTTTTCTGCAACTACCGATGATTGATCGTGATGTTTTCACCAATTGGTTCGCATAAGCATTCAAACATTTTTCTAACATTTTCGATCTAATATATCTAGAGCCAGTAATTTACCAATCATAATTATTAATGACTGTTTTCAAACGTATGAAGCATAAAAAACCACGATAGGTACTTTAATTCCGACTTGGATATCAGTAATTAATGCTGGCGCTTAGCATCGGAAGAAATTCTTGGATCTTTAAATTCTATAGCATTGGAAAATTAATCAATTTCCTGCGTGAAAGGCTTAGGCTCATATTATTACAGTAAGCAATAATTTTGACAAATATACTGTAGGCCAATATATACTTATCCCTATAAGATAGTGTAAGCCAGCTGCAGTAATACCTCCCATCCACCCCAACTGGTCGGACCTTTTACAGGTGTGATAAAAAAGCATCCGTGGCACATTATAAATGGTTTTTAAAATGTGGAAAATTTTTGGAAAATGAAGAAAAAAATTTTGAGTCCGGTTCTCACGTGGAAAAAATTCTCGAAGAAAAAAAACGGTGGGTATGATTCCTGAGGTGAAAGCAGGTTTTTTTGCACAGGCCAGGTTGCAATGTGCAACTTGGGGAAAAATTTTGATCGCACACATAAATTCTTGGTTGCTCACTCTAAAATTGTTACATTTGCTCAAATTTAGCCGAAAAAACATCGCAAGCTAGTTTTCTTGTATTTCATTCGATCCGCGTCGGTTTTAAGCATTTAAAACCCAATTTTCTAAGTTTTGGAGAGAAAATGAAAAGATTAATATGACTAGACTAGAGTAATTTGTTTGAGGCGTAGCGCCGAAAATTTTTTCTGAATTTCAATATTGTAGAACGCTGGAAAATGCATCTTTCAACTTTAATTTCCCAGACAGTGGGTTTAATTTCTCAGTGAATTTATGTATTTTCAGTCGAACAAACAAAAATTCAAAAACTGGGCAAGCGACTGAGAATTTGGAGCTTTCAACCAGCAAGAATTTCCAGCACTGTCTAACACTTAAAATGTTTTAATTACAGGAAGTCAAAATTTTTATGAAGATCGCAAAAAATTTTCGGGAAAATGACCGAGAAAAATGTTAGTTTTCATCAAATTCGTCGAAAAACAATACAGGAGCAAACATTTATCCATAATATGTTGATAATTAGAACCTATATAGTCATGAGGGGAAAAAACCAAAAACCGTTTTTTCGAATTTCTACATAACGATAATAGATGTGGGGGGGGGGGCGAAACTGTCACATTTTTCGAGGGTCGTATAGAAGCAGATAGCAAACAAATCAAAAAAAAATTTTCGTCAAGTTTTGGCGGGGCCAGAAATGATAAAGTGAAAGTTTAAAAAAGCAGGTTTTCCGGAATGTGGGAAAAAAACCATGTTGAGGAAAAAACCAAACGATTCTTTGATTCCCAGCTGCACCCTATGATTATTTTCGATAAAATATTGTCACATTATGACTTTTGAACCATTTTTTTAAAACTAGATTGGGCATAAAATTATCATGTTGATTTTTTCCCCACATTGGTTTTTTGATTGTTGTTTTTTTCCCCACACCTGATTTTTTTACCCCACAATTCTTTCTTAGCTTTATCTTTTGCCAAATGAGCACACAGTAAAAGATATTAATAAAAAACATCAAAACAAACATGACAGAGCTCCAAAAACTCAAAATTTTAAATTAAATTCAACTAAAATGACTGGTCTTTTATTACCCCACACGGGTTTTTTACCCCCGATTTGAGAACCTACGGTAGGTTACAGTGCGCCATCAACAACTGAAATTTTTTTTGTGAAAAGGCCTTAGGGGTGTCTATATGTGGAACATGTCAGAAGTTCCACAACTTCACAACATGGTCAACTGGGTGACGTCAAAAGTGCCTCAAAAATCCGTAAAAATGGTTGAGGTTTTTCGAAATTTCACCGAATTTTCAAAGTTCTGTTAAAACTAACCAAATGCTTCTAATTCTTTTAAACTTGGGATAAGACGTTCTTAAGCAAGTACTCAACATGCTCTAAACTTCAATTCCGGATAATTCCACTTTTATTGCCTGGTTTTTCCCCCATATTCGTCTGGTTTTTCCCCATGACTATAAGCACTAACTAGAATGACATTTTCTAACCGCGCATTAGAATAATATAAAAAACTATAAATGAATTGAAACCCGGCGCTAAGCGCCGGAAAATTTTCACTTCTTCCATTTTAGAACACAAAAATGCTTCTCCGGAAAGAAAAGCTTATGACCTTATCAAAGCGCAGTCAGACCTCAAGCTGCACTGTGCAACTTGGCAGAAAAAATTCGGTTGCACAGCCCGAAATTTGGTTGCTGTGTGCAAAAAAAACCCAGGGTGAAAGTATCTTTAGTTATGTTTGTAACAAACTTTCGGCATAAAACTTTTAAAAGGTTTTCAGTAATGTTTTTAGGATGAAAAAATATTTCTGCGCCATTGGCACAATTTTTTTTACCCTTTGTGCCAATTGGCACAAATGTCCGTGCACAGAAAAAAACACTGGTGCGCAACTAGTGCTTCACCACGACAAAAATTTCCTACCCGGGTACCCGAATTACCCGGGTAATATTATAACAGTAACATATAATTAAGTATTTAATGGCATGTAAGTAGTAACATGTACTTTAAGCTGAAATGTATAAAACTCAAATTTTTATCAATTTAATGAATACATGACTAGATTTAAAAAATTAGGCAAGCAATCAAGAATTCGGATTCTTCAGCCGGCAAGAACTTTTGCTTTTCTGTCGTGCTGATTACTTTTTAATCATTTTTCAAATACAAAAAGTTTACATTCACGGAAGCCGAAAATTCTATAAGACTGCAAAACGATTTCGCACGAATAATCAAGAAAAACGTTGATTTTCGTCAAACATGTCAAAAAACAATACAAGATCAAACATTTATGCATAACATGCTGATGTTTAAAAGCTATAAGAATAAGCTAGGCCGACTTTTCTAACCGTGCAGCATGAATAATACCAAAAATCATAATGATTTTGTGCCGGAAAGTTTTCGGGATTTTCCATTTTAAAACGCATAGAAACGCATTTCTGGACAGGAAATCCTATAACCTGATCAAAAAGGCCGTCAGGTTCTAGGTTGCACCGTGCAACTTTGGGAAAAAATTAGGGAAACTGGTTGTTGTGTGCACAGACTCCTGCCTGTTCCGTCTTGTTTCTAAAACAGGTAATGTATGTGGCTTACACAAGCTGATGTGTATTTTTTCTGCTTGCATACGTATAGTGCAACCACGGAGACGGCACGGTATTGTTAAGATTGTGTACCATTACTCAAAGTCTCCAGTTACCATAAGTGTCCCACTACTCCAAGAGCCTTGTTACTCTAAGTAATGCTATAAAACCCTTTATCCCAAGTAATGCAATTTTTTGCAAAAAATGGTGTCCCGTCACTTCAGCAATGCTATATGAATCTTCTAAAATTTACCGTATGTACTTCAACACTTTTTAAAGTCTTGAACAAACTAGAACAAACCGTAAAACAAGACACGGAAAATGAAAACAAAAGAAATACAAAGGAACGTATTATAAGACAAAGAAAGAACAGAACGAACATATAAACCAAAACATGAACAAAGACACATAAAACAAAAGAAAAATAAATATATAGAAAAATAATAGTTGAAGAAAGAAAAAGATATAAGAGATAAAGAAAACTGAAGAAAAAAAAACAAAAAGAAAAGGAGTTAGTCACCGAAACAGCTTTCGCCAAAATAACTGGCACTGAAATATCTGGCGCCAAAACGGCTAGTGCCGAAATGATCCAGTGCCAAACTGGCTGGCGCCAAAAATGGACGCCGGAACGTGCTTTTCCGTGCTTCGTATGACCTTTACATTAGTCTGTCTTTAGAGAAATCGTTATGTGATGATGAAAATTGAGGAGTGAGAACTAAAAATATATGTGAGTCAGTAATTTGATTCTATAACTCAACTTATACACACTGCGTTAAAAAATGAAGCAATCTGATTTTTTGACGCAACTTGGGTGCAGGAGGTTACCCATACAGTTTCACCTATAGCGCACTTTACTACATTAATTTTTTATACACGATAGCCATTTGGATACGCTATCGAACAATGCCTACTTTGTTTACGCCAGCTCTACAATCTTACGGCTAGGTCCAAAACAAAGAGAAGTGGGTGGGCTAGTGTGGTGCGTAGAAGTCTGTGGGAAACCAGGGGAGTCAAAAGTCGTTAAAGTTTTGTGCAATAAAAACTTTCACAAAAATATTTTAAAAAGGTCAAATCGTCTGCCTTTTTTTTGATAATTCTGTAATAAATGTTTAATTGTCAAAAAATTATATAAAATCAGCTATAGATCCAATCAGAATAATTATGCATATAGTTACCGTGTAATGAACATTACAGTTCATTTAAATTACGAATAAAAACTTCAACTATGAGTTGGAAAATTTTCGTCATTTCAATAAAAATTTTCTCGGTAAAAAACTACGACAACTTTTCAACACCTGCTTTACTTTCCTTTCCTAGGCTAAAATGTCGAATATGGTATTACCCATACCTGTACTTGGGGGGGGGGTTGGGGGGGACCCCCCCACCCCCCAACTTGGCCAACCCTGTACCCAAAATCATTTTCCCCCCCCCAACCCCCCCCCGCAGCTTGTAAAAAAAAAAAAAATTTCAAAAAAGTGTATGTTTTTTGGCCTTTTTTGGGAAAAATTTCGACTTTTTCCTACCCCCTCCCTCCCCAAAATTTCGGATTTACCCCCCCCCCACCTCAGATCGGCCCCAAACAAATTTTTTCTGGTAGCCAGTACTCGAAAACGTAGGAATTCGTTAAAATTTGGCTGGAGTCGAAATCGCGACGGCGGCAAGCAACTCAACTCAAGTCGGAGTAAATGGAGATAGAATTGGGGGGACGGATAGCCGAAAAATCGGAATATAAGAATAGTTCCACACCACAGTAATAGGTATGGGAGTCAATACTGCTAATCAAACAGCTGTAACATGATAATCGAATTAATCGCTGTTCATGAAAATTGCATATTTGTGCATTTGTAAAGTTGATATCACATGAACAGTATTGTGTGTAAATAAAATTGTAGAAAGCAAAGCGGTACTGCAGCACATGCTACTAGACGCCGGCAGAGGGATACTGTATATGAAAACAATAATTTTATACCGGAAAAAGCGAAATTGGCTTAGGCTTAGGTCAAAAAAAATGTCCCGGAAAATTTAAATATCATCCGCAAAAATAATCATTCTTGAGCTACATAGGTGTCAAATTCAGTTACAGATTAAGTGTGCTTGGATTCAGGTTTTTTTTGCAGCTTGGGGAAAAAATTTTGGTTGCAGAAATAAATTTTTGGTTGTTCACTCTAAAATCAATAAATTAGCTTAATTCTATCGGAAAACTATCAAAAGCTCGTTTTCTTCTATTTCATTCAATTCGCGTTGGTTTTAGGCTTTTAAAATCAAATTTTCTGACTTTTGAAGAGAAAATGAAAAGATTGGTATGAGTAAAATTTTTCTGGGATTTTAATATTCTAGAACGCTGGAAAATAAACCTTTTCCACTTTTATTTCCAAGACAGAAGGCTTAATTTTTCATTGAATTCAATGAATTTTCAGTCGGACAGACTACAATTCAAAAACTAGGAAAACAACCAACAATTTTGATTCTTCAACCAGAAAGCATTCCCGCTTGGATACTAAATGTTTTAATCACACAAATGTCAAAATCTTTTTAAAGATCGCAGCCTGGGAAAATAACCGAGAAAAATCTTGCTTTCCGTCAAATTCTCAACAAAGCGACACAGGATCAACATATATCCATAATATCTTGATATCTTGATAATTAAAAGCTATAAGCATTAGCGTGAATGACATTTCCAAGCTGCGCATCAGAATCATACCCGTATTCAGAATTTTCAAAAAGGGGTGGGGAATTTTTCAAAATTTTTTCAGAAGTTACTGGATGAAAACAAAATCATTTTTCCAGTAAAGATGACATATTTTCAGTTAGTTTATGTGGGCTTGGATTCAGGTTGTTTTTTTGCACAGATCAGGTTGCAACGTGCAACTTGGAGAAAAATTTTGGTTCCACAAATAGATTTTTGGTTGCTCGCTCTAAAATCAATGAATTAGCCTATGTTTATCAGAAAAAATACCAGAAGCTAGCATTCTTGTATTTCATTCGATTCACGTCGTTTTCAACTTTCAAAACCCATTTTTCTGAATTTTGGAGACAAAATGAAAAAGTTTAGATATGAATTAAGTTGCCTTTTTTAATTTTTGGAGACAAAATGAGAAAGGTTAGATATGAATTAAAATGCTCTTTTTATCTTTGTTGCAAAGGCCAAGTTTTATGCTTCTAGCATTGATGGTTACTGTACAAACAGTAATTTTGTAAAAGTAGTCATTTTTCAAAAAGTAAAAATTGTGAAATCAAAGTAAAAGTTGTCCTATAGTGAGAGAAGTTTTGTGGAGCTTTTTACACACAATAATACTTTAGAAGTCACTCAGATTTAAAAGTTGAACGTAATTTAAAGTCATCAACTTCTTGTTTCAATATGAGGCAAAATTTCGCCAAAATCTAGAGCTTTTGTTTTGAAATTGGAAAAAAGCAAAATCAAAACAAAATCAATTTTGTCATTGATCAGATCGAAAAACTATTGGAATTATTGGTGAAATAAAATGTAGGACACACTAAAACTGTTCTCTTGTAGTTTCTTGCTGTTATATGGTCCTCATGATTGGATTTATTGTACTTTTCTGTTGTAAAACATGTTGATTTTGTCAATTTTTGTCAATTGTTCAAAATTTATTTGCAAAAACAACCGGCAGTATTTTTGATTCTTGTCAGTCAATATACGAGCAATGTGGCTGAAGCTTTCTAGTTTTTATGCAAGACGTTTTGCCTATCGACGGCAGGGAACCGCATTAAAAAAGCTCCACCCGTTTGAAAGCTATGGAAGTCAGTACCGGTCGCCTTTTTTTGGCTCACCCCGTTATAAAGTATTTCGACGAAAGTACTAATACATGTTATTTCTCAATTTACAAGCAACTTACAAAAAATCAGGCTATAGATAGATGCTTCTAATTGAGTCTGGAATTGCAGATTTCAAAATAATTCAGATTTTATATTCCGAGTCTCAGATCACAAACGGGTTGATGATTCTGATTCTTTCATTTCTGTAACTGAAGTCGATATTGGATGATTTTTTCGATAATTCTGAGATGGAAAATGCAGAACGCTGTATCAGAAATTTTTTTGACGATATTCGCAAAATTACTGACGAGAATTAATAAAATTTGTACTGCTCCATTCATCGATCGATGCAGCGATAGTACGTTCGACACAGAAAAACTGGTAAAGCTTATTACTGTGAGGAATGAAGAAATTTCTCGTCCATGAGGAGTAAACGGAACAGATGAAAATTTCTTCCCATAACATCGTTAAATGGTCAAAATTTCTAGCATAACATTCAGGTTTCAGACACAGTTCGATCCAAATGGAAAGTAGATAAGCGTGAATTTTGTATGATTTTGGTGCTCCGTTTTTCATTGAGAAATTTAGCGTTTTCTACTGTATAAACTTTTCCTGACTGTTAAAATTGTATATTAAATTGAACTTACTTTTTTTGTTCTTGCTGCTTCTTCCGGTTCGAAGTAAATGGAGTAAATAATCTTCTCTCATATCAGTAGTTCACATGGATGTTTTTTCACTGTCGTAATTTTCTCCCAGAGAATTTTGCTTAGCAATATTGAACTTATTGGTCAAACATTTTCGATTGGACATCGATTTGACCGAAGTCGATGATGCTAGTCCTTCGTCTGGTAAAGTTCACGAAATTTATGAGTGTTTTGAACCACCGAATGTTAAAAATCGATCCATCGATATCGTCGAATATGTTCAAGATATCAAATCAGACCCATTTATTCAACAAAATGGCGTTTTGACTATCATTGCCGATTTGATTACGATTTTCCTTAAGACGGGTTAAGTTAATTTTACGAATTTGGATGAGACTTGTAAGATTGATGATCTTGATACTACACTGAACAAGAGGCATACCGATGACTCATATATTATAGTTTTGTCATATCAAAATTGTCGTTTATAATGAAAAGACATTCATTTACCGACTACATACCTTCTGAAAATATACTAAAATCATAAGTTGTTCTATTCTTGGATTGTAGGGTGTTACGATGCCCGGTACAGGATCTTACTAAAGCACATGTGCGCCTTCTTGGCAGTTTCGTGGGACAACGTTGAACAATGCGAGGAAGGAGTGGTTCATTTATTGGAACAAGCAACATCAACAGAATCAGAGTAAAGATGAGGCCGAATCCTTCGAAACTGACACCGTTGAAATATCTGAATGTTTCAATGATGCCAGATATTTGACTGCATAAAAGTCTTTTAAAAGTCTTCGTCGTCTGTTCGGCAGAAGGGCGTAAATACAGAAACTGAAACTTCGAGGAAACTGTTTTTTTGCCAGGAACTTAAACGACACCCTTTAAGCCCGGTTCATACTTCTGCTCGGCGAGCAAATTTACCCCGAGCATGCTCGAAGTTGGTTCATACTTCGCGGGTAAATTTTTCCCCTATAATGCATACTTATGAATACTTCTTTCCATGTATGAAGCATAAAATCAATACTTTCGATATTTAGTTCCTCCTGAATTTCTTTGAAGGCACGGTGTTTTTTCCTAACGTCCTCGTAATCAGATGATTAAACATTTCAAATGAATTCTTTTTCACGAACAAGTTCAATAAGTTCAAATTTTTCATCATCGGGTAATTTTTTTAGAATAGGCAAAAACTCTCCCACAACAAAAAAATCCACCAGTCGATAAGAGCACGCAGCTTATTTTAAACTATATATATCGGAAAAGGAGTCACAGTTTAGCACAGTTTTGCATTGCCTATACTTATAACATGTGTTGCTCGCCGAGCATGCTCGCAGCTATGCTCACCGAGTATCACTCGGCTGTTTGGTACATAGTTTCATTGAATACAGTAGTGCTAAGAGATATTCTTTGGAAGACACGTTTTTTAGGACGAAATCCTCAAACGTCATAATCTATGTGCAAATGATCTCTGTTTTGATTAGATTATGATCAAACTATAGTCTGTTTTTCTTGAAATGCTTCTAAATAATAAAAGTGGAAAGCAGGTAGTATTTCAGATTTTCACGATTTGCTGATAAAAGTATATCAGATAGGACTGGAAATTTGTGGGCATACCGAACTAACCTTTGACAATTTTTCGAGTGAAAAATTTTACATTAAGAGCTTTATGTGGACGATTTTGACGACACTACTGATTTGTGTCACTTTTTTATGTGGAAAGTTATTCAACTCATTTCTTAATTCCACTTATTCGATTAGTTGATTGTCTCAAATACATTCTGACGTGATAAGCGACATGAATACAGTGTTATCCGACTAATTTCCCCAGCCAAACAAATATAGAACATTCTTCTACCTTTACATGCAAATCTGTTCTTTTTGCAGGGCTACTCGTGGATCTACGTAAGCAGCTTTGTAGAATGTTATTTTTGTCATTTTTAGCCAATTTGTGATAAGACTTATAGTCTTTTTTAAATGCTTCTAAATTATAATAGTAAAAAGCAAGTAGTGTTCCAGATTTCTAAGATTTCAGGTTAAACCATGAGCCACAAATGGCGTAAAATTCCTGAAGTCATCCCCGAAAATTGTTAGCCTTCTTTAAATAATTTTGAGTATAGTACTGGCTGATTTTTGTTAATTTCGAATTTAGGAGCATTTTATAAAAAACTATAATTTCTGTAATGGCAATCTGTTTAGTTTATAAACATGAAAAGCTACCACTATAGAAATTAGTAAACATTGTTGAAACATTTTTTTGATCTAGCTAATGGAAAATATAAAAATATTTTTTTTAGGGAAGACGCCAGATGTAGAAAACATAGAGAAAAAGTGAAAAAACTCAAAAGATACCTCATGATTGGAGCCGGGAGCGCTGTTGGCGGTGTCTTAATTGGTATGGATACAATACGCAAACTTAATACTGAATTATGAAACTTTAGCTGCACCTTAACGGCAATGGTATTACATTTAAAGTCAAGCTAGAGCTTTTAAGCTTAAAAGCTGCGGTTTAGCTGGAACTTAAGTCGCTGTAGCTTAGGTTTCTGATGAAACCAGACCCAGAAATTTTGTACTGACCTATGAAGTAAAACTAATAAGAAATCGAAAACTAAATCAACAGGAAATTGTGACACTATGAAGACTAACTTGTTAGATGCGAGAATAAGAATGTCTCCAGTATAATTCACTGGAAAAAAACCATGTGGAATGAACGCAACTTTCTCGCATTGAAACTGACGCCACAACTTTATCAAATTATTTTGATGCAACAATTGTTGCTTTAAGCCTAATAAACATTTGTTGGCAAAAGTTGCATTAAGCCTATTTAACATTTTCCAACAAAAGTTGTGTTTAGCCAATTCAATTTTTTTGGCAAAAGTTATGTTAATCCTATTGAACATTTGTCTCAAATATATGCGTCGAGCCAACTCGAAATTTTGCATTCATGATGGAAATGTTATGTTCACCAAACTTGATAAGGTTGATTTGAAAAGAGAAAGGATCACATAATTTTAATTCAACTCTTTAAAGTTTCAGCGACTCAACTCATACTAAATTTTACCAGGTATACAAAATCGAGGATCTATAAAATTTAACAAAAGCAAACAAAATCCTCTTTCGACACTTGTAGGATTCTCTTGATCGAGGAGTGCTTGATAATTATGGAAAATAATCTATGTGCACTTCAGATAAGGTATAATTAGGGTTTGGCCATACCTTAACTTGTGATTGTTCAAAAGGATCGTTTTATTTAAATTTGTGCTGCTGATGACAAATAAGCATAGGCCTAATTTCGTTGAAATGTCTGAACCATTGCACTTCCATATAGACCGACATTAAAACAAATAAAATTCATTTAATGCCTGAAAATACATTGTCCATCATATTGTGATTTCCCATTTGATTGAATTTTCCAGAGAAGAAATTGAATGTCACTGAGGGAAAAATTTTTGACTTTTCTCTTTCTGGGATAAACTGAACAAAAGTGAGAATCTATAATGGTTGAAACCTTTATCTTTTTGCATCCACAGTTATTTTTAATCCCAGTTTTTGTGAAGCACTCATGTCCCTGTGAATGCTGTATATCAGTAAGCACTTGTAAGTGTACTGATAGGAACTTATGACTGTAGTATTCCTCAATGCAGGTAATACTTCCAAAATTTCAAAAATATAACAATCACGCTTTCTTTCAGTTAGTGGGTCATGCAGCTATATCATGCAGATATACTGCATAAATACTTGACATCAATTGACAAATTTTTTGTCAATCTGGATTGGCAAAGTTCGCTAACAAAATAAAAATGTAAAACGCTAATATGCAACACAAAAAATTCTAATAAATTTTCAACAAACAATACTAATAAATGCAAAAAAATTCCAAAAAGATCATAGGAAAAGATGGAGAAAAGGAAACAGAAAAAATGAATTAGAGAAAGAAAGAAAGAAATGAGCAAAATGAATAGATGCAAGACAACACAGAAATAAAAACGTAGAACAAATAAGAAGTGGTAATAGGAAAGAAAAAATTAAACAAAACACTAAGAAGACAAAACGAAAAGAAAAGAGACAAATGAAATGGAAAAAAAGGCAGGAAAAGAAATGAAAATGGAAAGAAGAAAAGATACAGAGAAGAACCAACTAACCATCGGGGAATTGACTGAAGTTGGAACCTAATGACCTGAAGTTGGAACCTAAACTGGATATGGGTCAGCTAACTGCAACCATGGAGTCAATTGCTGAGATTCTAGATGGAAAGAATTTTTTAGCTTATGGGTAGGTCACCTAAAATTTATATGGACCATTTTTTTAAATTCGCTACTTTTGAGTAACTGCCACTATAATTTGAGATATATGATCACTATACTGATTGTGTGAGTGGCAAATGTGACTCAACTATGTAGCAACATTATATACTCGTGCAAAAAGTGCATTTATCAAAACAACTAGTGTTTTCACAGTTCAATCGGATATGAATATTTTCCAAATGAAACAGTAAAGGGCCGCTATACTTCGCCGTATGGCGCCAAGTACGTTATGTACGGCGCTATACGGTGCCGTACGGCACGTAAGTATAGCAGCTACTAATCATGCGCCGTACGGCGCTGCACGGCGCTGTCCATACAGGCCTTCTACCTGCTGGTAGATTATCGACTCGATCGAGATATATTAAAGCATTGCTATTTTCAAAATAGCCATCAGGCGTCGTATGGTGCCGTACGGCGCGGTACAGCGCTGCACGTACGGCGAAGTATAGCAGGCCCTTAACTCTCCAACAGGCAAAATTTTTTTACTGCTATCTGTATAAACCAGTGAACAATAGAAACTATTGAATATCAGGGGTCTAATTTGAAGTGAACATTTTCTAAATGGCAGGTTTCCTCAAACTTTCAACTTTGATTGAACAGTTGCAGCAGCGGATGCAGGAATTTTTCTCAGACGGGGGACGGTGGAAATCTTTCTTTTCAAGTTTCAAAATTTTTGTTAAATTATTTGCATCAATTTTTTTTTTAATTAAAAAAGATGAGGGACAACAATTTTCCTTACCTTCCAAAAATTATTCACATTTTTAAAAACGTTTATAATGTGACTGTGAATCAAAAGTTTCACACTCTCGCCAGATTATGGTTATTCAAAATAATCCCGGTAGGGCTACATTGTATCTTTTGGTGGCTGCCAAAAGTGCCTCGACGACAAAGTTCAAAATTTTGATTATTTTCCAGAATTACTGCATTTTGGGTGGAAAACAAGCATATTTTCTGGAAAATTGCGAAAAATTAAATCTTTTGTAAAAACAATAACGTCCATCGGATTCTCCGTGCAAAATAACCCCCTGCCAATAGCCACGCCCCGTAAAAACCGAGTTCGCCCTCTACCAGAAAGTCATGATCTCAGAAATCCCCTTTCCCGTATATATAAACATAGTAGGCGGAGCAACGCCTTTGATGGGCTAGTTTAAGAAATTCTCATCCTTCGATGTGCCAAACATCTTGACTTTTCTCAAGATGTGTTTCTTGGAGGTATGCCGGATAATTTTTGTATCAGAATTCATCGATGAAGTAACTTGACGTCTCGAATTCCTGACTACTCAAAGTCCTCAAAATCATATTAAAGGGTAATAATGCAGAAATGTAAATCAAAAAGTAATGGTTTACGTTTAGCAGCATGCGCAAAGGTAACTGCGGCTGTGTATGAAATCTTTTTAAACAAACTGCAGTAGACGGATCGTGAAAAGCAAAGCTTGAACTCTGTAGCATAGCGGTTTGTAGGTGCTCAATGAGCAAAATGACTT
This sequence comes from Romanomermis culicivorax, assembly GCA_963922205.1. Classification (NCBI taxonomy): domain Eukaryota; kingdom Metazoa; phylum Nematoda; class Enoplea; order Mermithida; family Mermithidae; genus Romanomermis; species Romanomermis culicivorax. The sequence goes on from CAWUHX010000381.1 coordinate 235,737, forward strand.
TCTATCTCGCTTAGCTGACTTTTGTACTGAAATTCTATGCTGTTCAAAATGTTCAATTTTTCCAAGGCGGGAAGTCTGCTGTAAATGAAGATTCAGAATTTCAATGAGCTGAAGAGTTAATGAGATCGTGGACATTATACTTATTGTGGAAAAATTGGATAGTGCTTAACTAAAAGTACGAAAACTTTATGGAAGTAGAGTCATCTGCTTCGGGATTCTGGGCTGGCTCGTGCCAGGTGAATAGCCAGTTTTCTGCAGACGTGGTCAATGTGTGTTCCAAACCGTGGGCCTGCAAAAACCATTGTTAACTCGTTGTATTTCATATCGCAGGCCTCACAGGCGGTTTTGCTGCACCAATATTCGCCGGTGGCGTGGCCATGTTGGCGGGTTCGACCGCCGCAGCTGGTATTGCTACGACAGCCGGCGCCGCCATATTGGGAAGCGTTTTTGGCGTAGCGGGCGCCGGATTGGCTGGCTATAAGATGAACCGGCGAGTGGGCGCCATCGAAGAATTCAGCATCGAAACGTTGAGTCGGGGCAAAAGTTTGCACATCAGTTTAGTTGTTTCGGGATGGATAACGGAAGAAAATGAAGATAGTTTCAGGTCAATAGTATTATTGAATTTGTAAGCAAAATTGAATACCTTAGTTCTTCGGTCTCGCACCACAGCTTACCATAGTAGATAAAAGACTATTTCATGCGGGGGTTACGGTAAGATTGAGCAAGAAAACTATAGTAAACACCAGTTGAGAATGTCAATAATCTTCGGTCTGCAGAAGGAAGGGTGTCCAGGTCAGGAACCTGACGCACGTTTTCGATTGTCTTACCAACTGTTACACGTATCGCTTTCGCTTTTAGCACTTGCATCAAAATTTGCATTACTGCGGTGAACAATCGCATATCTCGACAAACAGGTAAAGCACAAAACATTGCAACTTATTCTTTTCATAGAACGATGCAAGTGCTACAATGATGTATGTAGGAAAGAGGAAACACTGAAATTTTCATTAGAACCCCAAAATAAAGTTGCTTTTCTTAAAATGCTAAATTACAGTGAAAGTGGAAAGCAAGTGTTATTTCACATTTCTGTGACTTTCTGCTATATCATGAGTAACACAGGACCGAAAGTTTTTGGCCGTACTGAACTAATCTTTTGCGAACAAATTCTATAATAAATGCTTTGCGTGAACGATTTTGACGAGAGCATTAGCCATTTTTCAATTTACAAGCCTTTTATAAAAAACCGATTATAGTGTAAAGTCAGGTTTTTATTATTTTTGAGACTTTTTTGATATCTGTGACTTTAGTCAAATACGTTTTTCAGCTTGCTTCATTAAATAGTTTTGAATTTTTCACTCAAAAAAAAAAATTGTTAAGGACTTGTTGAGTAAACTTGCAAAATTTATTTCTCAGATGATCCATGGTATAGAAGATTCCGGTTTCAATGTAATTACAGACTATAGAAATAGTCTGTTTTCTATAAAAAGCTCGTAAATCGGATAATGACATAAATTAGCACTGTCGTCGAAATCGTTTAACAAAGGTTTTACGATAAGGTCATTCCCTAAGAAATTGTATGTTAGTTTATTATGCCTACAAATCTTCACTCCTATGTAAAACAAGTACAGCAGAAAATTGTAAAATAATAAAAAAAGAAAATAATAATAATAATAGCAAATATAAGAAAATAGTAAAATAGTAGCAATATAAAATGGTACTTGGTTTTTGCTGTTATTATTTACTAGCATTTCGAGGAAAACAGACAGTATTTTACTTGTTCCGTAGGTCAGGTGTTGTTAAAATTTCGCCAATATAATTCGAAACATTTATTTGGTGTGAACGAGCCAATGGGAAAGTGTAACATTACTCTATGGGCCATAGAATATATTTACATATGTGATCCTGTTGCAAAGTTCCTGGTAACCTAATTAATCATTAGGAGTACAGTAAATGTTAGGAAGAACGTGAAGCAATATCTGAATGGCATTTATCGATCGATGTTTTGATTCTCAAAACTATTATCGATGCAAAAAATGGCACGAAGTTTCGAATGCAAATTTATGCTTACTCCAAATAAGTATTTCATCCTAAGTATCATTAAAAAGAAGTCTAATTTGGGCTTTTAAACGCGTGACATTGGAAAGTTATACTTATTGTGGAACACAAAGAAAAGTTTTCAGATTTCAATTCAGACGGATAAATTGACCTGTTTTACGATGGATGATCTTGTTAACCTGCATGAATCCAGTCGATATAATAGAGTGCACTTTTCAATGCAGCGTTCCCTCTATAATTTAGATCTGCATGGCGAAATCTGAACGACAGCGCCGAACAGTATTGCTTGCGGTACGAGTCAAAATATTTGCTCCAATTAGGACAGGCCTTCGACTATATTATGACATTCGCTGTATCGTACGCCATCCAGCAAACTTTAATGGAGACTGCTTTAGCAGGTATCACTGACTACTAAATGCTCAAGAACAATGCATGGGTCAATGCCATTAGATACCACGAAAGTACAATATTGTTCTTATTTCTCATCATATGACAGACTTTGGCACACAGTCCTGTAAGTGAAAATTTTGAGACGAGCTTGACTTGATCCATTTGGAATGCTCGATGTTGATCATCATGCTCCAATTTTGAATGCTCGTGTTTCTTCTACCAAACCACACTTTGTATACCACTATTTCTCATCACATTTTTCAAAAGCTTGTCAAATGATCGAAATATGCGAAACGGATGATTTTCCAACGTTTGATCTTCTATGATCTCAGATTTCACAGAAATCCATTGTATAGGATGACACTTTAAAGCCGCATTGGCTTTGGCCGCAACCAATCAGATTGCTCCATGAATATAGTTTCCACGGCCCTCAAGTATGAATGTGTTGTTGAGGCAAAAGGCGACGGCCACGGCAGGGTCACAGATAAATAGAACACTTTTATTTTTCTGCGGGTCGCGGCGCAGCTGGTACATCTTTCCCGTGAAATTAATGATTTATTCTGTTTTTTCTATTAACATACTTTTTTTAGTGAGTTCTAAGTTCAGCGAAAGGAACCGAGATTATCCATAACTCCAGTGACTAATGGTCGCTCTAATAACCTCTGCGTGGAATATCACAGAAAATGTTTTTCATGATATAAGATCATCTGAGTGACTCGCTTCACTCAGATGACGTCACATCATCATCATCAAACATTTGCTGACGATTCCACGATTTGTGGTGAAAAAATCACCTGTTATCGTCACTAAGGTCACTACGTTGATCTTAAGCACGATATATGAGGGATGTTGATCATTGCTGATCAATAGATCAGTAGATTGACTATACTATTTTTGAAATGATCGATGCAGTGATCCCATGGAAGTAAGTTCAATACGAAAAACGTAGTAGGCGTATTACTATAATCAAATTTTTTTGTCACACTTGCAAAGAGATCAGCTGAAAATTTTTTTCAATAACTTGGTCAAGTGGTCAAATACTCTCGGGTAGCACTCATGTATCGACATTAATTCTGTCCAAATCGATCATGGATAAACGTATTTTTTCAATGATTTTCAACAAAAACATGTTGATTTTGTCAATTTTTGACAATTTTTCAAACTTTATTTGCAAAAAATCGGCGTTTAGTATTTTTGGTTCTAGTCAGTCAATATTCGAGCAATCTAGCTGAAACTTCACAGTTTTTATACCAGATGTTTTGTCTATCGACGGCAGGAAACCGAATTAAAAAAGTTTCACTCATTTGTAAGCTATGAAAGTCAGTACTGGTCGCCTTTTTTTAACTCACTCTGTATAAAATTTTCAATTATATGTCAAAATTACGTATTGAAGCTATCTTTTTTACTTTCGCTAGATCAATCAATTTGACATTACATGAGCCGGTTTCAAGTTTCACTCACAAACGTCGGACCTTGCGGCTGTATTTAATTTCATCTTTAATCTACCGAATTCGAGTCAGCATTTGAAGCCGACTAGATTGACTCAAAAATTTAAGCATACGAAACCAGGTTTCGCCCGCCCGGCAAGTTTCGGGCCTGGTGATTTAACCGGCTCGAGCTGAAATCTCTCCGAGAAGGAAGCACATTTCAAGATTCTTCCAATTTTTCAATGTTTACTGCAATACTGAATGAAACCGTCAATTTTATTTGACTGTACCGTGAAATTCCTATTCTATCGTGAAAAGTAGGCGGAGCTCGTGCTGTATATGATTGTTCACGATCCGCCGTGGCGCGACCCACGGTCCGTCGTGATATATGGCAAGAATTAAGACTGTGGTACATCCAGTTTCACATTCCAGGCATCGTTTCCGCTTTGGCCTGGCCTTTAAGCATTCTAACCGTTGGCAACGTGGTTGATAATCCTTGGAATGTGGGCGTCCGCAGGTCGACCGAAGTCGGCGAACATTTGGCCCACCTGCTTTTGAGTCGACAACACGGTAATCGACCTATCACTTTGATGGGCTTTAGTTTAGGGGCCAGGGTCGTTTACCATTGCCTGTTGGAGATGACGAAACACGACCAGAGGGCCGTCGGATTGGTCGAAGACGTCGTTTTGTTGGGTGCGCCGGTTACAGGATCGCCCGGCGATTGGAAGAAAATTTCGAGCGTCGTCGCTGGACGGGTGATCAATGGATATTGCAGGTGAGACTTCCAGTATCTGTGATCGATGGGAAATTCTGGCTACTCTAATTCTGATAAGTTACTGTGTTCTTTAAAAATGTCACATTAAAGTTTGATACTACGGTAATCTAAGGTTCTATGAATATGCCTGCTAAAAAGCCTTGTAGTGTTTCAGTCGTTAAGCAGCAGTGTTAGGATTTTGTTTTGTCCCTCAAATCTACTTTGCTTACGCATCATACATGTAATTGGTGACGCCATAAGAAGCCTATAAATCGCCAGCCATATGACTACCCCTATAGTGACACCACAACTTGCTAATCATATTGACGAAATGTACTATACCATTCGTTTTCAAATGAGCTTCGGAATGCAAAAAATGCAAACAAATCTGTGGGCAGGTGATGACTATGCGTTACAAGCCATTTTCCTTTTACAGTTATAGTCCTGACTGCACGCTACAGTCAATCTGATAAGAAGGGGTCACGTACGCAGGTAGTTTATTATTTGAATGTTCCTTTCTGAGGCTCATTTGGAAAAAAATATATTTTAGCCATGGGAACCCCATTTTATTGGACGAAACAACTGAACAGTGACGATTTATTGTTAGAAAATGATCACTTGAGAACAAAAAATGATCAAAAATGTCAGGTACGTCGCTCCACAAATACAGTTCTTGGTTTGTTGGACCACAATAATTCTTTGAACCGTTTTGCTCGCGTGCTCGGAGTTAAACCCAAATTCGAGTAGTGCGTTTGCAATGAATTTTTCAGTCTAATTCTGGTCAGACGTCGGTTTCAGTTGTACACAAAAGTTAATTGTTGGTTTAAATACGATAATCTACACGTTTTTGAGTGAACGTGTGCTTTCGACTAATTTTCAAATAAATTATGAATCTTGAGGATTAATAAGATTGGCGCTAGCGTTCCTAGCTGACCTACCTATAGTCTGTTTTCCATAAAATGTTTCCAAATAATGAATCTGGAAAGCAAGTTCTATTTTATATTTTCAGCATTTTCTGCCAAGCCGTACGTCATATGGAAGTGAAATTTTGTAACGACACTCAGCCAACATTGAGAAATTTTTTGAGCGAAAAAATGTACAGTAGAACCTTCATGTACAGGATTTTCAAGTCACTTGATATTTGTGTCATTTTTCATTTTAGTAGCATTTTACAAAAAACGCACTATAGTTTCGGCTTTCTCTCAATTCTGACTTTCCTGAAATGTTGGTATTCGAGATGATTCAAAATATATTTTATATATAACCACATTATAACTACATTTTTCGTTTCTTTATCCAAATTATTCCTAATTTGCTCCATTCGATTTCTTTCAAATTTCTAATTGGTGTTCTTTTCCAACAAATTCTTATTTCTAAATCGATACACTTTTTTTCGCCAAATTATCAACCCTTCCGCAAAACATGTGGCATCCATCACATTAAAGCAATGTTTTCTCACGAAGGTCGAGATGATAGCGAGCTCGGACTTGAACTTGAGCCATCGTCTAATCGCGAATCCGAGTTTTCTATTGCGACCTTAAAAAAATGAAATCGAGCTCGCGATTAGCTATTGCTCAGTATTAATGACTTAATACTGAGCTCGCGATGATCCTGAGCTTATTGCAAATTACGTATAAGTGAATAAAATCTGCATTTTTCTAAAATTTTCCTTCCTTGGAGAAGCGCATATGAAAGGAAATATTTCTGTCTTCATTTATTTTCAATAGCGCCCTGCAGTTGAAATCCTCAGGCAGGCGACGAATATACATTGTACGTCAATATATTTTTTGTTATTCTAGAATAGAATAAATCAGAACGTCTTTTGCGATTTAAGGCATAACTTTGAGGCGGGACGAGTTAATCTGGAACGGAGACAGTGCAGGAGATGAACAGATTGACATAATGTAGCAATCTGAAAAGTTCAACGATGCGAATTCTACTGAATGAGATGACTGCAAAAAAGAACGATTTCTAAAGTTCTCTTATCTTTGTTTGTAGTCTGTTATTCTTGAAAGGCTTGTAAATAAATGACAGTCGAATGCAAGTTATCTCATGTTTTTCACGATGTCCTGCAAAACCATACGTCAAATAAAACTATACCGCCTTTATTCTAAAATGATCGATGCAGTGATATCATGAAAGCAAGTTCAAAAGGAAAAACTCATAAAGCTTATCACTGTAGTGGATGGAGAAAATTTCTCATTCACGAGCAGTAAATAGAAGAGATAGAAATTTCTTCCGTAAGCTCATTAATGCATACAATTTCCCGAGTAACACCAGGGTGTCAAACACAGTTCTATCAAAATCAAAAATGGATGAGCAGAATAGTCTTTCCATCATTTTGGCGTTCCCATTGCCATGGAGAAATTAAGCATTTTTTACAGTATAAAGTTTTTAACTCCATGAAAATTTAATATCAAGTGTAACCTACCTTTTTGGTTCCCGCTGCACGTATTATTTTTAGGTGAATGGACTAATGGGATTCGTGGGGAGCATTTTAAAAAAATAACTTATATCAAAAGTGTCTTCGACGATGGTAATAATTTTTGTCATTTTTCAATTTAGTTTCATAAAGATTGACTATAGTCACTTGGCTGCCTGTAAAGACTTTTATATTCTATACATAACCAGGATAATAATCATAGACAGATCTTCATGAATACTTCTTGTATTACATTCTTGCGTGTCATTATGCAATCCATTTTCTGTTTGCTGTAGCACAGATTGGATGCTCAAATTTCTCTATAGAACAATGAATGTTCAAGTCAGTATAGCAGGGACAGCTCCGATCGTGACAGGGTGCCCCAAAATTGTCAATGTGAATTTATCTCATATAGTAAGTCGTGTGTCCAGATTTCTACGATTGTGTTTTCATTTTATCATAATTTTCAGGTTCAAGGTCACAACGATTATTTGCACAAAATTTCAGAAATAATGAAAGCTATAGGCGTGAAAGTTGTGCCAGAAACACAAATTAATTCCGACAAAGGGGAAAAATTCGAGAAGAATGTTACAAATACCGGAACGAATGGACAGTGAAACACAGAATCTCTAATGGCTCAAAGATCTTTAAATACTGTAATAGATGTATACGTTTACTCATAATTTTTCGTATTTGATATCGCGTCTTCGCCGCAAACTTACTGTTTGATTATATTTCGTTTCATATGATGACTTCCAATTCCCCCCTACCCCCAAAATTTCGGACCTCCCCCCCCAACTGGTCGGAGGTCTTACAGGTATGGGTTAGGGGGGGAACCCCCCCCCCCAACTTGGCCAACCCTGTACCCAAAATCATCCAACCCCCCCAACCCCCTCCCCAGTTTGGAAAAAATTAAAAAAATTTGCAAGAAAGTGCATGTTTTTTGGGAAAAATTTCGACTTTTTCCTATCCCCCCCAAATTTCGGATTTACCCCCCCCCCCCCCCAACTGGTCGGAGATCTTACAGGTATGCCCCCCCCCCCAAAATTTCCGATTTACCCCCCCCCCCCCCAACTGGTCGGAAATCTTACAGGTATACCCTCTTCTGATTGGCCGGAATTACCGCCCCCCAGAAGGTTTTTCGCCTAATATGTATTTCTCATTAATTTTTCCTTTCAAATTTTCCTTAGGCTTAGGCTTAAGGTACAGCAGCTGCGCCGTGCTGTTGAGGCTCTTCCAAATGAAGTTGTTAGTTAAAACCATTTAAAACGCATAAAATTCATTTTCAACATCACAAAATTTTGACTAATCAACAAGGGGGCGGTAATTTCGGTCAATCAAAAGAGGGCTAAAGGCCCTGTCATACTTCGTCGCGCGGCACTAAAGGCCCTGTACTAACGGGCGGCGCCGCCTGTTAGTATGTATAGGACAAAGAACAACGCTTTTCCCATGCATAATTTCACTTGTTCTTTCTTCCCTTCATCATGATGACCACCAAAAACCGGCGTCAGAGAAATTTCGGCGTGGCCACCGCCATCCCTAATTTACCCCAGTAGGCGACTAGAAGAGGTCAGAGGTGCCCAAGGTTCAAAATTTAGGTAGGGGTAAAACCGTAAATTTTAAGGGTAGTACTTGAAATATGCCGTGACCTTTTTTTTGCTCCCAACTTTTTTGCGAAGGAGGTGAGTGGTGTAATACTCTCACCACATAGAACTTACAAGAATGAATAATGCCACTACTTAATGTTTTTTACAATCAAGAAACATTTACTATTTCAACTCCATTTTCTAGCTCCCAATCATGCAACTTGAATGCACTAATTATACGAACAGAATAGTCACACTTTGAAGACTGTCGTGCCAACTGATTCCTGCACATTTCAAGAATTGGGCACAACATACGTTTAGAAACATTATTTGAACCAGAGTCTTCAGCAGTATGGGCTTATTCCTTAACTGATACGGCTTGGAACAGTGCTTCCAATTGAAAGTCCTGATGCTGAATGTGGCTTTAGTATTGTTAATCCCATTAGAGTATGAAGAAGAGAAGAAGAAGAAAAATTATTTTTTTGAACGAAGAGAAAAGAACAAAAACACATGTTAGTCTAGAAAAAGAAATACAAAAAACATCAAGATTATTGGTTATTAATGCAGTACAAAATAAAAAGCAATGTGAAAATATCAGCATATTGAAAAATCAAAAAATACAGTGAGTGAGTGAAAGACAATATGAATTAATTTGCATATGGAGACATGCAGGTACAGAAGTACACTTACGTGCGCCCTGATGAACGAAAAGGAGAAATCAACACAGAAATGAAGAGAGAAAGAAAAAATCATATTATATTAATGTCCTCGTATAAATTTTGAAAAATCGATATCTTTAAGTTTTCGAGAAAAAGATTCTACTGAGGTTGCTTTTACGACGTGATCAGGTAATGTGTTCCATGTATGAACAACTCGTTTAGCGAAGCTATATTTGTCAATGTCAAGATGAGAATTGCCTATGTTGAGTTTAAATGAGTTTCTGGCTCTAGTAGGATTTGTACAGAAGGAAAAATAATTTTCGACTGGTAGAATAGATTTTCAGATGATGGAACATGGTTGAACGACTCATATAGTGACAGCCTTATTTGTACAAAGCAAAACTACTCGATTTATAGATCAGACCGACATGATAAAAAAGGGGGTGGAGTAGCCATAATATATAAAAAATCATTGAAAATGTCATCTTTTAAGATCAGGACACCTTTAGCTAGTCAAAAAGTCATTTTATGCAATTTAATAATATCCACTTGTGAAATTCGGTTTATTCTCTGTTACAGACCTCCTCAGCCTGACATTGCTTTAGCTCAAAACATTTGTGATATAATCCAAAAGCACACTGAAAATACTACTAACTGTGTAGTTCTTGGCGATTTTAATCTGCTACACTTAAACTTGAATTCACCCATTCCTCTTCCCATTGATGAGACTCATCAAACTTTCTTGAACTGTTTTCGCTATCTTGGCCTAACTTCTGTTGTTAGTGAACCTAATCGTAAAAATAACATACTTGGTTTGGTTCTATGTATACCCAGCACTCTGGTTTTTGATGTTAATACTGATGTCCCATTTTCCTCTAGTGATCATTGCAGCATTAATTTCTTGCTCAGGGGTAGTTCTACTTCTTCCAAGTGTTTTACTTCAAAAAACAGGGATTTTACTAAAGGAAACTATGAGTTGTTAGAAGCATGTCTTTCTAATATCCAGTGGCATATTGTTTTTTCTACTTGTATCACCGTAGACGACTTTTACTCAGCTTTATTATCAATTCTTCACAAATGTACTTCTACTTTTGTACCAATAAAAAAACCAACGTCAATGAAATATTTACCCCGGCACATTACCAAACTTCAAGCACAGAAAAAATCAATCTGGAAAAAGCTGAAAATAGTCAACAGAAATGAGCTCAAGTTTGTAACGACCAGATTTTGTGAAGCACTTTACTTTAACCAATTGAATGTTACGGCGAACAAAATGGGGCGCGAGGCGGAATAGCTACAATAATACAACGAATGGTCGATGGTCGCTTGAACGTTGACTACACAAAATTGAACGGGGCATTTGCTTGCAAATAAAAATACGACTCGGTTTAACTGCTTTCAAAAACAGTTGCTTGCAAATATAAATGAACGGCACGGATCGAAAAACGGAGAATTACAACAACAATAATAAAATCACGCTTTGCTTCTCTTTAAACACGACGTTTTTGGCCACTCCCTGGGCGTCGCGGGAGGTCGTGCTTCTGTCCATCTTCTTCCGCCAATCATTGCTTCCTGCTTTACTATTCCTGCTTATTTTGTCACGCCCTTCTAATGCTTTCCTGGTACTGTATGGTTTTCGTGTTTCGCTTGCTTCCTATGGTGGGCTTAGCCACACCTCTGTGCTTCTGTGCATATCTGTTTCTCTGTGTACACATGTTTTGTGGGACCGTCACTGCCGTTGCACTTGAGGCTACTGTCTGGCGGGGCTTCTACTTCTTTTACTGTGTGCAGATATTGTTTACGACTTTTATGGGGGATAACGGTAGCTGTGGAATGTGTAGTTTAGTGTAGGTTCTAGGGGACCAGCTGCCGTTTGTGCAAATTAATTGGGGCATCTTAATTGGGCTACCCAGGTGTGAACGGATCAAAATAAAGTACTTCACGTAATTTTATAGGAATGTTTGGGTGTGAATCCCAGACACCCTTGAGAAGGTAAAATAGGAAAAATGAAATAATATTTAATAATTACTATCACATACAGTATGCTATATATTTACAGTACTGCGTTAGCAGGTACGTTACAAGTTTCAATATTAATCAGTCTGCTCTCAAGTTGAGGCCAAAGTTTATGGTCACTATGCCAACCAAGAAAAAAAATTTGTTAAAATCCAAAAACTTGAAATCCTTCTATAGATTTGTAAAAACACAGCTCTCATTGACTTCTCCAATTCCTTGTTTGAAGAATGTAGATGGTGCAAATGTTTATGTTCATGATGAAAACATTAGGTCTAATCTCTTCAATGAGTATTTCAGTTCAGTTTTCACATGTGATAATGAACTCAACCCTTATTTCCTCCCAGGTGTAACAACCAAACTGGATTAGTAACTTTTAGTGATGAAGTTGTTCTGGAAGTCCTTGGTAAACTTAAACCATCTCTTGCTCTAGGACCTGATGGGTTATGTGCTTTTTTTCTTAAGAAACTCAAGCCTGTTCTCAATAAACCTCTCAGTACTATATTTGAAGTTTCTTATCACACAGGGTCCTTGCAGAACTTATGGAAACATGATATGGTTATCCCGATTCACAAGAAAGGCGATATTTCTCTAGCAAAAAATTATCGACCAATCTGGCTTTGTTGTGTAACCTGTAAAGCAATGGAATCTATTATAAATAAAAACATACAAACTCATTTACAAACTAATAGCTTATTAAGTGACTACCAATTTGGTTTTCGGAAAGGAAAATCTTGCACGCATCAATTACTAGAATGTACTAATCTTTGGACTAAGAGAATTGATAATAAGCAAACTATAGGTGTTGCATATATTGACTTTTCAAAAGCCTTCGACTCGGTGTCTCATAGTAAGTTGCTCATTAAACTTGATGCCTATGGTATAAGAGGTACTATGCTGAGATGGCTTCAAGCTTTCTTGGCAGGTAGAAACACAACGCGTCAAGCTGAACGACTCCTTATCAGAGATCAAATCTGTAATCAGTGGTGTCCCTCAAGGCAGTGTCCTTGGACCTACATTATTTCAAATTTTTATTAACGATATTACTGGTCATAGGTCTAATAGCAAGGTATTCCTTTTTGCTGACGATGTAAAGATTTTCAACCTGGCTTTTGAAAAAGAAGTACTTCAACTTGATTTACTCCACTTGAGTAATTGGGCTGAATTGTGGCAGCTACCTATTTCTAGTGAAAAATGTTCGATACCTCACATTGGGAAAAGCAACCCAAAAAATCCTTACTATCTAAATGGGGCATCTGATCCTGACTCCGAATCCGCTATTAAAGATCTTGCGGTCTTCATTTTCGACAACCGTTCTTCTGGTGCCCATCGTAACTTTATAGTGAATAAAGCTATGTGAGTCTGTGGCTTGATTATAAAAAGTTTTTTTTGGAAAGATAAATTCCTTTTAGCAAAAGCATTCACCACGTATGTATGTCCTATTCTAGAATACAGTGTAGCAGTCTGGAATCCATATCTCATTAAAGATATTGTGGCAGTTGAAAAAGTTCAGAGGCGATTCACTAAATGGGCTAGTACTGACAAATCATTATCTTATGATCAAAAAGATTAACTGATATGAATCTTATCAGATTAGAGACTAGACACATTCATTTTGATCTAATTATGGCCTACTCCATCATCTGAAAATCTATTCTACCAGTCGAAAATTATTTTTCCTTCTGTACAAATCCTACTAGAGCCAGAAACTCATTTAAACTCAACATAGGCAATTCTCATCTTGACATTGACAAATATAGCTTCGCTAAACGAGTTGTTCATACATGGAACACGTTACCTGATCAACGTCGTAAAAGCAACCTCAGTAGAATCTTTTTCTCGAAAACTTAAAGATATCGATTTTTTCAAAATTTATACGAGGACATTAATATAATATGATTTTTTCTTTCTCTCTTCATTTCTGTGTTGATTTCTCCTTTTCGTTCATCAGGGCGCACGTAAGTGTACTTCTGT